>JAMLFT010002200.1:0-26708 GCA_026544285.1 Pachyrhizus erosus | reverse complement strand
TAATAACGTTATAAATTAATGAATTATCAACGTTATTATTATATAATTAATTAATATTTTTATTTAATAATAAAAAATAAAAAATTTAAATCATAAACAATTTTTTTTTAACAAACTAAGATTAAAAACCCTTATCTTATAAGAACAAAAAAAATTAAAATTTAAATAATTTTTCACGTCATTTTATTTATTAGTAGATGATATGTTAAAGAATATTTTACATAATATTATTGATTGCGTAAATAAGCAAGTTTGAAATGATTTTAACTTGGTTAACAATCTTGAATTTAAACTCGAGATGTATGTTAAAGAAACAAATTGCAGAGAAAAACTTTACATTTATAATAACTTTATTCAACGAGAGAAAAATTATTTCTCATAAAAAATATATATAGTTTTATAAAAAGTACTTTACATAATATATATAAATTAAAATTTTAAAGGATATATAAAATACTAAAAGATAAATTAATATTAGCTTATTTAAAATCTATAAAAAGGCGTTGTTATGTTATATTTATGGAACTTTTTGAGAGGGTCCAAAATATTTTTAAATAAAGATAAAATTTAAGAAGAGATATAAATATTGAAAAAAATTTATAATTTTTTATAAATTATATAAATTTAAATATATTTTTTCTTTAAATTTAAGTTAATGTCATTTTTCTCTTAAATTTAAATTTATTTTTAACTTAAATTATATTTTATTCTCGATAAAATATGATATTTTTAGTCATATAAAGATTTAATTTTTTTTTAATTTTTACTGTAAAATAATAATATTAATTAATGACATAATAAGATATTAATAATTTATTAATTTGTCATATTATTAAAAAATTTAACAAACACAATCATATATAATATTTTTATTGATAAATCATTTTTTTAAATTATTCACTTATTAGTTCGGTGTCATTAACTAATTTAAATAAATGATAATTTAAAACATGATCATAAAAATATTATATGAACTATTTTGTTATATATTTCTTGATGACTTATGAGTCAATGAGTTATTAATATTGATTTTATATCATCATTTGGTATTTTTATTTAATAATAAAAGTTAAAATAAAAAATTTATAAAAGATTAAAATAAAATAATTTTTTTTAAATGATTAAAATAAAAATATTTTATTTTATAAAAATAAAAAAATCATTTATTTTTTTATATTTTTAGACTTCAAATAAAAAAAATACTCTTTTTAATTTTTTTTACTATCAAAACTTGCTACAAGTTCTGCATCTAAATTGTAAAAAATAAGTCATGGGATATTAAAATGAATATTTTTTAAAATTAAAGACTGTAAATAAGTTTAAATTTAGAAGGTAAAAAATAATTACCTAAATTTGAGAAAAAAAATTATTAAATAAAACATATTGTCAATTCTTATACTTTTATTAATTTTTATTTATAATTTTTAAAAAATTATATATTGTAAAATTTATAAACTAAAATCTTCAACATTAAAATTTAAAAACTGAAAATAATAATTCATAAAATATGCAAGTTTAAAAATTAAAAAGAAAAATGTTGAAAATGTAAAAGTTAGATAATTAAAAACAAGACTGTATGAAATATATTGAATCCAATTATAAGATGTTTTTTGAAACGGAATTATAATACATTGGTAACAGTAATAGTAGAGTAGGGCACGCGAGACGAGAAAGGAAAGAAATAAAAAAAAATTATAAGGACGATGTACTATTTATTCAACTCAAAAGTCATTTACCTTTTTGCTCACACAAAACACTGCCTTGGCTCGAGAGAATCAAAATAAGGACAAAAAAATTAAATTTCATTTTTGTTTTTAGTGAAAGACTTCTGCCTTTTCCTCCCCTTTGCTTTAAATTTTACACTTTCTCTTTAATAAGGAAAAATATTCTAAATTCACAACCTTTTATTATATATATATATTGGAATTAAATTTAAAACGCTTCTGTTCGTAACAACACATCAAGTTGATTCATTTTAGTATTAGGTATATAGGTTAGATGCATTTGATACAATATGTTTATTATATTAATTGACATGTATTTAGTTTAACTTATTTTAAACAATAACTTAAAATTAATATTATCTTAATATTTTTAAAAATAAATAATTGCTAGTGCTTTTTAATATTTTAATTATTGCCAAAGCCGTTTTCTGGGAGATCATATTAGTGAGTTTTTGAATTGACAAATGTAATCCGCGTTCGTATTATGCGTGAGTTTTATCTTTATGCTGCTTGAGCTAATTGTACTGTTATTTACATAATTTGTAGTTAATTTTATTTTCTTTGTCTTTTTTCTTATCACTTAAAAACAAAAATATTAACGATAAATTCTTCAACATACTATTTTAATTATTTTTTATTATTAATTGAGATTTATTTCAGTTAAACAAAATTTAAATTTATTAAAACCATAACTTTATACTAGTCACATCCGTTATTTAATAAGTTTCAGTAATAATATTTAATAATTTTCAATTATTATCAATAATAAAGTGTATTAAAAAATATAATTAACATTTTTTAGCCTAAAAATTATGTTGCCTGACAATTTTCACTTTACTTTTTTTTATTTTTATAAGCATTGTGATAATTAGTTGTACCAACATTATATGTTGACAGTGCTAAGCAGGGTGACCACATTTTGATCGATCGAGGAGATGATGAGATGGAGAATGAGTTGATCTTAACGTTTCCAGGATGATTTTGAGTTGGCCATGTCTTGGTGGTGCCATCAACAAAACCAATGAGATCATACCCAATGAGGAGGGCATTGAGTTTTATAGAAGCATGGTTATTGAGAACAATAATTGAGTGGAAACCACTTTGAGTAATGATATTAGTGGTAGATTCTAGTGAGGAATACATGATGAGAAGATTGAAAAAAAAAAAATGTTATTAAGTTATAGCTTTGATACCATATTGAATTTGAGAACAAAGACATTTTTTTTTATGTGATTTCATGAGGTAGATAAATAGAAGAGTTTGTTGTAAGTGATGAGAGATAGATAAATTAATATTCAAAATTAGAAGATAATAACAATAGAAAGATAAATTAATAATTAAACTAGAGATAATGACAACAAATGACAACTAATAAAATTAATGTTTGAATTTGAGGACAAGGAGATATAAGTGATAGCAAATTAGAATATGTTATTATTCAAAATTTTGAATATAGTTATGATTGGTGAATAAAGAATAGTCAAATTTACTTAAAGATTAAAAAAGAAATTATACTAGTTTGAAACTTATTTTTAATTTTATTATTAAGAAACTAAAAATGAAAGTGAATGAAAACAATAAAAATTATAAGATAAAGTATAAATAGAGTGAAAAATATTTTTAAAATGATAGGATTTATTAGTTTATTTTTCTCTATTGTTACTTATTTTTTTTTATTTTTCATTTATTTTTAAGCAAATATTTTTTATTTTTATTTATATATATTTTTGTTTTCGTCTATTTTATTTTGTTTTTCCGTATCAAATAAACCATTAACTTTTGTTTTAAGAGAAATACAGAAGAGAGAAGTGAGAAGAAAAAATTAAATGTAAAATCTACCTAAAAAATTTCTCTTTATTGGTAAGGGGAAACTAAAAGAAACAAAAAAAATATATTAAAATCACTTAAAATTGCTATTTTAACTTTTTCTTCTTCTTTGTCTTATAAAGTCTATATATTAATGAAAAATATGTGTTTTTAATAAAAACTTATTTTTTTAAAAACTTTTTTATCTAACCAAATAAAAAAAAATTGAACTTCTATTTCTCTTTTATTTATTTCCTATTTTTTTAAATACTTCATTTTTTTTTAAAAGTTATTCTCTCTTCTTTTTTACCTCTTTCTGTTCCATTTCTTTTCTTTTTACTTTTCTCTTTATTTAAACAAAATGTGTTTAGAATAATTTTAGTTACATTTATAAACATGTAAGGCTGTAAACCTATAATTAGCTCAAAAAAGGTTTTTCTTCTCGTTATATGCTAAATCTTCTGTTAACGAACATTGGAACATAAGTTTTATTATAAGAAATAATCACTTAATTTTTTAAGAAAAATATAAAACAAGAAATAATTGTTTATAATAATCCAAGACACTATTAAATATAGATAAATCAAAACATTGTAATATAAAATCATTAAAACGTCATCTTATGATATAGGTTTTCCAAAATATTTCTTTATAGGGAGTCCCGTGAAACAAACTGGTTTACAATTGTTTAATGTGTTTGGAAGGAGTTTTAGATGAAAAGGAAAGAAAGGGAAAGGTCGAGAGTTTAATATTTGATATGGCAGGAAAATCTTTGATTTGATAGTGCAGAATGTTTTGTTCAATACATTGTATTCCTACGACTCATGTGCAAATAATTCTTTATATTTAACAACTCCTCGGAACAGCTTAATTCTTGCTTTTTTTTTCCCACTAGGATAGGAATCACGGCAACTAAAAGCACTTTGACAATAATGCCAATGCGTAATGTCTTTTATTTTTTAAAATTTTCAAAATTAATTTAATGACTTTAAAGGTGAGACTCATAAAATTTTAAAAATACTTTGTATGCATACTTTAAAACCCTATTTATTTTTATATATTTTGATTTGTTCTTTTTTATTTTTATCTATTATATTTCTGTTCTGTCAACCAAACATATCCTAAAAGTGATTTTGTTTTATTGTTTGAAGAAAACCAATTATTGTAAATTTATTTTTAAATAAGAATTAATTTTTATAACATCAGTTTTTCAAAATTAGTTTTTTAGTACGGGATTACTATATAGTGAGTTAGGAGAGCTACGTTTTTAAGTGTTTAAACGTAGAAAAGTTTATGCACATGTCACATAATTAAAGGAAAAATTCTTTTTGCCTTATTTAAATATATCATATATACTCTGAGATCATTAACATCTGATAGTAGAAGTGATAGTAAACGGAAAAGGAGGCCAGAATTTTTAGACTTTTGACTTCAGTTGCTTAGCTTGTATCTATTTTCCAAGAAATCTAATGTAAGTGAACTTTTGAATTTTCTATAAGGATTTATAAATTCATAAAAAAGAATTTATAAACTATTAACAAGTGTTGATAGTTATAATTATATAAATTAATTGATTGCGTTGATCAGTATATAAATTCTTTGAAAAGAGTTTTATAAATAAATCTTTCAAAAGAAAAGTTAATAAAAAAAATCCAATTCATTGATGCCTTACCGGGTAATATTGGGATATCTTTATCTGTTCTATTATTATTATGCACAAAAATAAATAAATAAATCCAATTTTTGTCAGAAATGAGAAAACCTAAATTCTAACAAATTAATAATAAGATCTAACACTATTATAATATAAAAACTTTAACATTCATAAAAAAAATTATTTATTTTCAATCCAAACGAGAAAAATGGATTTTTAAACAAAGAATTTAGTTAAATATGAAAAAAAAAGTGTAATTAATTTAAAATTAAAAATGTGTGAAAAATGTAAAGTGAGGATTATTGAAAAGTTACAGCAGCAATTGGCGGTGTTCTGATTTCCTTTTTCGTCATTGATTTTGGTGCCAGCTTTTGGGTAATGTGTCCGTTGCAGTGGTTGGTTTGACAAAATTTGTTAATAAAGAATAAAAAAAAAATAAGGAGATGAAGTCAAGAGGAAAAAGCTGGTTGCTGATGCCGCAGTTGAAAGCAAAATGTCAAACACTACGATTCAGATTTTTGGGAACTGAGGTTTGACAGCTCCTCCTCTGCTCCTCGTTCATAGCGACACTAGACTTCCTCCCTATCCTCTTCCTTTTTCTATTTTTTTTTTCTTTTTCAATAACAATAATGTCATCTGTCATTGTTTTTCTATTATCACTTCCTACTTTTTATACCATATACAATCATTTCTACTACTACTTTATCAACATTTTCTTTTTTAAATATTTTTTTCCAAATAACATTTTAAAAATTATTAGTCATCATCATAAACACGATTGTTTTATTAATTTAATTAGAATACATTCTTTTACACTCTCTTCGTCATTTTTATAAATTAATATTATCTTTTTCAGTGATTTATATAAATTCTTACATTTATTTTACATGAAAATGAAACTCTTACTATTTTATATATATTGATAGAACATCTCATATATAGCATGTTTTGTGTAAATTTTGTATTCGTATACAGATGTTAAATAAGAAAAATAAACTCTTTAATGATCAATTTTGACACGATAAAACCTGTTTAAATCTTGTATTCATTTTTTTCTAAAAAAAGAAGAAAGAGATAAACACATGTTTTTGTTTTCGGTACACGAAAAAAAATACCTTCATTACTTATTGAATGTTAATTAAAGAACAAAGACAGTAAAATTTAAAAATAACATTGCCCTACTAAAATTTAATATAGATTTTTTATATTATTAATTAATTAGAAATTATATATTATTTTAACATTAATAATATTATTATATACAATATGTAAATTTATAATTAAATGTTATATTATGAGTGTGTTGTATTTAAAATTTAGAAGCAAATAATTTTGGAAAGAATGGGTAAAAAGTAAAAAGGGTTGAGCAAATAGCAATGGTATGTATACACTGTAATGAATAGAGTTGGGAAGACGACGAAACCGTAGATAAAAATATCTGCCCTCATTTTGCTTTAATTTCCGATCAGAACTGCAACAACACTACCTACCACTCCATCGTTCCACACTCCCTCTCTATCTTTCTTCTTTTTTCTTTCTTTCTTTCTTTCTTTCTTTCTCTAGCTACCTATTATACTAACATATCATATGCCTAATGCCACCATCACATTCATGTCAAATAAAACTAACATACTTAGAAACATATAAATAAAATCAAAGCGCACAAAGACGAGGCACTAACCGCCGTGGCTAGTGTTATCCCTCCCCAACATCCCTCTTTTCTCGTTTTGCAACCATCCAAAAGGCAAAAGGCATAGAGAATCGTGTTGGAGAGAGGTGGGAAAACGGGAATCCTATACCCACTGTCCCAATCTTAACAACGTTATCTGCTTGTAACTTTGGCCATGCCCCCCTTCCTACAAATTCAAACAACACACACATGAACTTGTTTTAAACCATGCCCCCCTTTACATTAATTATTTGACAAGCCAAAAAAGCAAAACACACAAGTACACACCACAACAATCTCTCAATTTTTTTCCCTTCTACTTTTCTTCCATGATCTGAAGTACCCATCAACACTTTTCATTAATTCTTCTATATCTCACTCTCTCATCCCCATATGGCTGCTTGTGCTTTGTTCAGTGGTGGCGGTAACATTACCGAAGATGGCAATGTTAACAACAACAACAACAATGGAAGTGGAAGTGCTACCAGTACTCCTTTGACAAGTGCCTCTAACTCTAGCAACATGAGCAACGAAGAACAACACAACCTACATGGCATCATGCCACAGCCTCATTGTGAGAGAAAAATGGTGAGAAAAAGAATGGCTTCTGAGATGGAAGTTAACGTTCATGCCACTCCACCACACAACTCTTCCTCAACAAGTGATTATCCTAGGTTTCCCCGTCGAAGCAGCACCAACATGAACATGTCCTTAGAAAAAGGGTCCACCACCGCAACAACTACAACGTTAGCCGCAGGTACATGTAGTAATACCAATAATAATAATAATAACTATCATTATAATAATAGTAACAGTAGTAATAGTGGTAATATTTCATCAAGAGATAACGTTGCTATTCCAAATTACCCCACCGTGACGGTCACAACCAACTACTCCACTATGTTGCTACCTTCTTCCACCACCATCAATTCCTCTGGCGTTGCTCCAAACTACAGCACTCATCAACACCATCATTTCCAAGGACTAGTTGAAAGCCAGGACCAGCAAAACCCTGTGCCCGCAGTGTGTGGATTCTCAGGGTTACCACTTTTTCCATCTCAAAGTCAAAGAAACCGAGACAACAATAACACCGCCACCAACAACATAAGAAGCAGTGGTGGAAATATTGTTGACGTGGTTGCTTCTTCTTCTTCTTCTCCTTCCATGGATGACACTTCAGCTGCAACAAGTGGTTGGATCGATGGTATATTGAAGGATCTCATTCACAGTTCCAACAGTGTTTCGATTCCTCAACTAATCAGCAACGTGAGGGAGATTATATACCCTTGCAACCCCAACCTCGCAGTGGTTCTTGAATACAGGTTGCGTCTTCTTCTCACCGAGTCTACCCCACAAAACAAAAGAGGCACAGAAGGGGTGCCTCTTCCTCCTTCCGTGTCCTCGGTGAAGCTCATGAATAATCGTGTGGATGGCATTGTTCCTAATTTGCACTTCACAGATGCGGCTGGTGGTGCTGTGGTTGTGAATCAACATACGCTGTCCAACTGGGGTGTGCCTCAAATCACTCACCACCATGATAATAACAACACCAACACCAACAATAACCCTTCAGTTTCTTTGGTTACTTTGCCTTCACCTACACCACCACTACCACCTCATTATTCACCACCACAAGAGAAGCAGCCTCAAGAGGAAGATCTAGGAGCAACCAGCAGTGCTGAGGTGGCACTTTCTAGAAAGAAGAAAGAGGAGTTGCGGGAACAGAAGAAGAAAGATGAGGAGGGTTTGCATCTCCTCACTTTGCTGCTTCAATGTGCAGAAGCGGTTTCAGCTGAGAATCTAGAAGATGCCAACAAGATGTTGCTGGAAATTTCTCAATTGTCAACTCCCTTTGGCACTTCAGCACAGCGTGTGGCAGCTTATTTCTCAGAAGCCATATCAGCAAGGTTGGTGAGTTCATGTTTGGGGATATATGCCACTTTGCCACACACTCATCAAAGCCACAAGGTGGCATCAGCTTTCCAAGTGTTCAATGGTATCAGTCCTTTCGTGAAGTTCTCACACTTCACAGCAAACCAAGCTATCCAAGAAGCTTTCGAAAGGGAAGAGAGGGTGCACATCATAGATCTGGATATAATGCAAGGGTTGCAGTGGCCAGGTTTGTTTCACATTCTAGCTTCAAGACCTGGTGGAGCCCCTTATGTGAGGCTCACGGGGCTTGGTACCTCTATGGAAGCACTTGAAGCCACGGGAAAGCGTTTGTCTGATTTTGCAAACAAACTTGGCCTTCCCTTTGAGTTCTTCCCCGTGGCTGAGAAAGTTGGGAACCTTGACCCTGAGAGGCTCAATGTTAGCAAAACCGAAGCTGTTGCTGTTCACTGGTTGCAACATTCCCTCTATGATGTCACTGGCTCAGACACCAACACCTTGTGGCTCTTGCAGAGGTAGGTGAAGAGTTGGGTCCATTCATTCATTCTATGCACTGCATGGTTTATATTATGCATTCTATAATTTGCATGATCTAGAAGGAGCTGATATGAGCTGAGTGGGGGTTTAGTACATGGGGAAATAGTTATAGTACTTTTCATGAAAGAATTCCCCAAAAACCTTTTTTCACCTTTATAGGCTCTAGTACCCACTTTATGTCTCTGCCTTTTTCTTTCTAAGGAAGATTGGAAACAATGATTATGTCTTGTTTTTGAATTACTCTCTGCACATATATTAATGGGGAGAAACAAAAAAGGAACTGTAGAATGTATATAGTAAGTTTTGATAGACATGCTGATGGGTCTCGTGTCGTGTATTTATTATTTTGCTGACATTGGCACTAAATAATTTCTGGAGTTCGAAGGCATGCTAGTGTAAAACCAATCTGAAATCATATTGATGTCACTTTTAAGATAAATTATTATAAAATTCAATAAACTTGTTATATATAACTATTTATAATTAGATAATAATATACAAAATAAAAATCTTTACAATAATAATGAATGGATTATGTAGTCTAATTTTGCATTTATTGCATGGACTTATGTTATGCAGGCTGGCACCTAAAGTGGTAACTGTGGTAGAGCAGGACCTTAGTAACACTGGTTCATTCTTGGGGAGGTTTGTGGAAGCCATACACTACTACTCAGCATTATTTGATTCTCTTGGGTCTAGCTATGGGGAGGAGAGTGAGGAGAGGCATGTGGTGGAACAGCAGCTATTGTCTAGGGAGATTCGCAATGTACTAGCTGTCGGGGGGCCATCAAGGACTGGAGAGCCAAAGTTTCACAACTGGAGGGAAAAGCTTCAACAGTGTGGGTTTAGAGGTATATCTCTAGCTGGTAATGCTGCCACTCAAGCTAGTCTACTCCTTGGTATGTTCCCATCTGAGGGCTATACCTTGGTGGAGGATAATGGCATACTTAAACTTGGTTGGAAGGACCTTTGCTTGCTCACTGCTTCAGCTTGGAGACCTCCCTTCCATAGTGGCACTGCCATTACCCATCACAACTAGGCTTTTGTGTTGGCCTTGTCATCAATCTCATTCTAATCCTATGTAGCATCTACCCCTCTTTGTTACTTAATTTAGAGAGAGATTGTTAGGTGATCCCAAAGCATGTGATTTTTCTTGCCTAATGTGTACCACTTCAGCAGTGACATAAAAAAAAAAGATATAGTTAAAATAGGAAACAGTGATGACCAAATGGTTGAAGGGGTACCCCACTATTGACATAAAGCAAGAAAGTTCTCTTGCTCGGGGAGCACTTGAGAGTTTTTCTAATATTATTTTATTAAGAGAACTTATAAGGATGTTACTTTTATATTCTGATTTTAATGGTTACCCCCCAATGAGTGAGTTGGTTATTAGTTGCTTGTTTTCTCACTAAATGTTTAGAGTTGGTTATTACCTGCAGTTTACTGTCTATTGTAATTTTTTGTTACCTCAAATTGATCTGACCATTGTTGGTTGTTCAGTTTGGTTTGGAACAGTGACTTGAATGGCTTCTCAACCGCGTGATATAGTACAAAGGGAAAGCATATTCTAAATTTGGATAGTTTCATTTTCCTTTTCTCAAGAAGTCCTGCTAAAAGAGATCTATAAAAGACAAATTCACTGTAGAGGGATCCACGTTCATTATTTCTGTTGGGAACATTCAACGGTCTTTTTGTAAGCACTTTGCGCTTTTCTTTCTTATTTATAGCATAATCTTCTGTTTGTGAGGAAAGGAAAATTAAAAGCTGCACATTCTAAAGTAAAATGGTACTTTCATTTCTTTGGAAAACATGGCATTCTTCAGAATAATATTGTTTATACATTAAAATTTACTAAACCACATTCTCAAATTGAAAAGTGAAGAACTTTAATTGCTTTGGAAAATATTGCGACATTTTAAAAATTAAACATATATATATTGAAATCCATTACATTCGTGTAAATATTTAATAACAGTACTTCTCTTACTAAGTGACAAGGTTCAATAAAAAGAATAAAGAAAAAAAGGTGTCTACAATATAGATCCGAGTTATTTCTTGTAGTGTGATGTGAATTCAGTTCCATATATTCGTTCATAATACAGCTCAATTCATTTATTATTTTCTAATTACGAAGTCTAACAAAGGGATTATCCTGAGTAGGACAAAAATGCTATCCTCGACAAAGCCAATTACGAAGAGGGTAAAGCCAAAATAAAAGACAACAGCCTCAATTACACTTGAAGTTTGAGCCCGATAACAATTAATTAAAAAATATTGGTGCTTCCTGCCTTAAGCTTTTAAACAAAATGTTATCGAGATCTACTTTTCTTTTTCTTTTATAATAATACATATTTTCAAGAAACTGGTAAAAAGAAAGTTATAATTCTAACATAATTTAAACTAATGCATGCACTAATCACGAATCTACGCCATACTTCAACTGCCATTCAAGAATTATTTTTCCCTCTAACAAATGCTCTTAAAATTTTGCAAACCACGTTGACCGACCTTTCAAATAGCAGTCTGTTTGACCCGCCATTGTGTTCTTCCTAAGATTCACACTAATCATTAGCAGAGATCACTCTGTTAAGAAGCCTAGGATTCCGGTCTTCTACAGTTCAAGACGAACTGCACAAGTGCACTCACTCTCGATCACAGCTTTCAATCATTTATATTATATTACACTTTAAATATTTTTTTTTGTTTGAATAACCAAGCGATTCTTACGGAGGTTGTCTACAGTTTTGCAGATTACTGTGGACAATCCCAATCCCATTGCCTTAGCGTGCATCCAGAGAGCAAAATACCATACTCAGACCTTGGCTCCTACTCCCCATGAAAAGCATGTTTCACTGATACATTAAACAATAATGAATTGCAAAGAGTAGTTACTGTTAAACTACTGCTAGAGGACAAAATTGTTAATTTTTCATTTATAGAGCTGTTGGACAACATTCTTGTCATCAAATAAGAACAAACTTGGGCAAATTATGAATGCAAAGAACTAGAAGGAATAGCTCTACCTGTTTCTCAGCTACGAATAATTTACATCATGTAGCATAATAAAATCTTGAAACAAACAATTGTACTGTCTTTATATTTGAGTTATTTTTCATGGACCACTGCCTTGCTCATGTATAAATCTTCGCACTGCCCACTAGCACAGTGGGGAAAACCTCAACACCAATTAGCTATCTTGAAAACTGTGAGGCTACTCAGACTTCTTGATCCTTTTGCCAGTAATGTAGGTAAGTTTCCAGGTTCCTTATTGACTGATTAATTTTATAACTGGTGTGTTAAGCTCATCACCACCATTGCTTCTTCCACAAAACCCCTTCGAATACTAGATCAGAAAATTCAGCACCCAAAGCACAGGCATCCTTTTGTTTCTTAAGAGCTTAAAACCCTACAATTTTCCAAACATGCAAGCTTACACAGGAACCATAACTTATTATGAATTTACATTGCATTCACTTAAGAGCTGATCCTCTTTGTTCAGAAACTTCTTCCAATAGCTTTTATACTGTGGAATTCCCAGATCAAGCCAAGGTTTCATTTTCCCATTATAGTGTAGCACTGGAGCTGTCTTAATGGGCCGAGTATCAATTGTATAATCATGACCCAATCCAGACACAACCCACGACTCGTTGAGTGGATATATTTCATTCTCAAAGGTGAGCAAGCTTGCCCGCCATGCAATACCCTTAATAGATCCTTCTTGCATGGTAAACTACAAAAGGAAATAGAAAGATCAGAAAATGTAAAAGGCCCAAAATATACAACAAGCTATATCAATTTATACAATCATTAAAGACAATACAGCATATAAATTAACAAAATTGGTTGGGTAATTTTAAATTTGCTATACAGACCAAGCAGAACATGACTCATCAAAATGTAAAATACTTGCTCTGCTCCCTTCCCCCCAAAAATTTCCAACAGTTAAAGTAAAAACAGAGACCTGCAGTGAAAGTGAGGCCAAATAATAATCCAAGTCCAATTATTAGTATAAGGGAATAAATTAAGAAAGGCTTCAGAAAGTGATTAATGAAGTGCTCGAGTTGCATGCCACTCAGCAGAGATGTATTAAAACATGATGTTTACATGTATTAATTTCCAAGAATAATAACTGAAACAATTCTTATCCACAGTTGAACTAATTCCAATACTACAAATTCTAACTAGATCAATTTGGGCCAATCCAGCTCATCTAGGACAAAATTTCAGATTAATTAACTATTAGCCTAGTTCGGCCCTACGCAGGATCCGTGTTATTCAGGCTGTCTCCTAGCTTGCATTTTCTTATTTTATTCTAATTATTAAAGTTTAAAATGCCAATTTCCAAATGATTTATTTAATTAAATTACATTAAAATGTTTCAAAATAATTGTAACTGCAAATAGATAAATATTTGTTTTAAAATGACATTTCATTAAACTTCATGATAAGAAATTGTAGAAAAGAAAATAAAGTATACTAAGGAAGCAATTTACATCAAACTTATTGCAAAAGTTAAAATCAACTTGTGCACGTCAGCTTTTTTAAAACTAACTTATTGCCTTTAGTCATAAACCATTAAAAAGCTCTCCTAAGTTAGAGGCTAATCTAAGCTAGGTAGGCCCAAGTGATTAATAGTTAATTTTGGCATTTGAGTTTGTGGGCCAGGCATGTTGGATCTTGGGCTTAGGCAAAATAAGGGCAGCTGCAATAGGTCAGGCCAAACAACTCATTTTATTGGTTTATTTGAGCGAATTGCTGAATCTTGAGCTTTGCCGAAATTTGACACCCTTGCCACTACAAACTATATTCATCAAGACTATCTCAATACTGTTATTTCCAACAATAGTGTTTTCCAAAAAGATTGTATTGCAATTGTAGTGAGCTTAATCACTTACCTCTTTTATCCACCTTTTGTATGTTTGAGTAAGATCAAGCTCTCTCCACCTCACCAGGTCAATTATGTTCAACCCGGACATCCAAGCACAGGAATTGTGACTGAAACCTTTCTCACCCAGATAACTTTTCAGTTGACCCAGCTTTACCGAGCAGAACTGCACTGCACCGTTAACTTTATCTCCCAAGTCTATGTTCCACAAGGCAGATAAGTCTTGTTGGATAACAACATCATCATCTAGAACCACAACTTTATTCAAATTGTTGAATAAATCAGGAAGTACGTAATGTGAATCAGAAAAAATTGAAAGGTATTCCGTTCTAATCTGGTTTGTGGATGGATTATCATAGCCATGAAATGAAACACGGAACTCCTCAGGCAAGGATAGAAGCAATGGGTTTTCCTTTTGGCTGTCCAGCTCAACATTCAGCACTTGAATAGAAGCTTCCTTATAATGGTTCCTCAAGAACCAGAGCTTCATTGCGTAATAATTTTCTCCATTAGTCAAAACATGAAAAACCTGATTCGAACTTTCCTGAAACATTGTGCAGCAACAAGTAGGATGATTATTATAGCCCCTAAAATTCAAGCTCCATCAAATTAGTGCATGACTTGAAGCATAACATACCTTTGCATGAGATATAGTTGAGTTGATAACTACTGAAGCTGAAAGGACATTATTAGAGAAAATAACATAATGGTGCAATGAAGAATCAATAAACTTTTCTTCGCCAGCCTCTTTGTCATAATGTGGGGATTTGAAATATTCTACAGTTAGTTTCAGTGACAGGCAGTGAAGACTCTTTGGCATTGTCTGAACATTAAGTTTATACAAGAATGCACTCTGTTTCATGTGGAAGTTGGCTTCATCCTCAGTCAAATCAAATATCTGTCTCAATTTCTTGTCCACATTGTCGCAAACCACAGGGATTGATTTTACTCTGGCTATTGTATTTTCCATCTTCTTTGAATAACTCTCAGCCCTGTAAATAATAGACTACCATGTAAAATTACTTGAAAATTTGCAGCATTATAAAGGAGGAAAAAAACAAGAAACAGGTGTAGTCAGTCCTTGTTGAGAAGTGATAAAACCATTCATATGCTTACATTGGAGAGTTGGTTCATAAAATGATATTAGAACCATCTTCACCAAGTGGTCACATGTTAGATCCTTCCTGCCCCCCAATTCTTCTAAATAAAAGTTGAATTTCAGCACATGGTAAAAATATGCCAGTGCATTGTTCATGCTTCAAGCCCAAACGCTTTTGCATGAGGATGTGAAGAGATAAAACCATTCAAGTGCTTACACCTAAAACCTTAAGGTTTTAAGAGAAATGATTCATGAAAACACTGAAAAGCGAGGATGATGACAGCAATAGCTTTTGGTTTGAGGTAAAACAAAAGAAACGACATATCAAACTCAAAGATAGAAAAAAGTTGAGACAAGATAGAAAGATAAGACTATGCTTTGGAGAATAATGTATTAAGCCAATAACTGTCCAGGGAATCATAAATGGTACTGAAATGTGAAAATCAGTTGGACTGTCTGATAATGTGAAAATCAGTTGGATTCAAGAAAACTACCAAAGCCTGATCTGCAAGCAGATATAAAACTGAAATTCAATAACTTTTTTTAGGACTACTAGATTGAAGGTGAGATTTTGCTCTAGGAAATTCCAATAACAGCTCAAACAGAATGCAACTCAGACAAGTAAACCTTGGGATGAAAGGAAAAATAATTTGTAAATATCAGCTTACACTGGAGGAAGATCAGCATCTGTGGTAGATTCACTAAGCATGTGCTCCAGCTCTTGTATATTCTGTTTCAGTTGTCGAGACAATTTATCTTTTGCTGGGAGTTTTGCGAGGCTAGGATAATAAGCTCTAGCAACAAATAGTTGGTCTTTCAATTTCTTAACCAGAGCATCTTTCATTTCTTGTCTATGTTCTTGTTGCCATACGCAATAACTACCAAACGTGAGCTCACATAAATTTCCCCCGTCATTAGTAGAGCTTGTTTCAAGGTGAGCAACTTGTTCAACATGACCACTTTTAGGATTCTGTTGCAGAATTTAATCAGTTCAGGTCGTTACATGAATGTCAATATAGAAAATAGCCTGTACAGAACTTTGCTGGAGAATAATGCCGTTTCCAAGTTATGAAACAATGTTATAACAGAGCCTACAATATTAGTATAAATAGGGAGTCTAAGTCTGTTATGAATTGAACTATTCCAAGCAATCAATAATCATTTAAAGGAAGAGTTTCAAAATGGTGTAAGAGCAGTACATTACAGTTTCCATTATGAATAGAGTTCCCCTAAACTCTGGAACTCTGTCTTGTATACTACTATATCATCTCAGATTTCCCTTTTGTGTTCTTTCTCCCATAACTGCTGCACAACCCAGTCTATGTTTTCTGCTTGCGGTTTTACTACTTGAGGGGCAGTATAGAGAGCAAGCCATTGTCTATATTAAGTTGGTTCTTAGTATGCTGTGAATGTGATTGTATTAGGATAGTAATAGTCATACTAGATACTAGATTTCTTCTTCTTTAGATTATTAAGATAAATTGGGGGGCCGCATCAATATTCCGAATCAAACTATTTAGTGCAATAACTTGATTAATATGTTCATCAGAAGTTTCAACCAATTACATAATATATGCGTACATTTGAAGTTGGAGGTGATTGCAGAACACCATTAGGTGATGCCTTAGAACCTGAAAATCATTTAAAATTAAAAGCATAAGAAACAAAGGAAACGAGATACCAAAAGGTAGCATGGGATGTGAGTACATAATATTGAATCAGTAGGACCACCTCTTTGTTTATCATCATTGCCAGCCTTATTGATGGTATCAGTATGGCCACTTCTTTGTTTACCATCATTGCTAGCGTTATTGGAGTCATTCTTGCCTTCTCGAGCATATTTCTTGATAACATCCTGACAAGAAATTATTATTGATCATTAATGATATTGCCAAAAATATTCTAGATCTATATTGATGCAGTGTCCCCCCAACACCCCCTCAAGCTCCAGTGTAAGGTGGATTCTTATCCTCCTTGATCTTTCAATTCTTTATACCCCCCATAATACAAACGAATTGCAATCCATAGATAAATGAGTCATGTTAATATGGGGCAAGGTGTGTAGAAGATTGAAGGAGACTTGAAGGAATTAATAACACTAAATTCAATAATTAATCTTCTAATTCTATGGAATTCAAAATTCCAATGCCTCACGATCTGGGTAATCCTTAATTCTTCTAAGTTGAGTAGACTTCAGAGCAAAATATCACACACTAAATCCTTATCAAGACAATAAAGACACCAAATAAAATTTAAAATTTAAATCCCTATATATTAGATTTACAGAGAAAATAGAAAATGAACTTGTATTGATCTTTGATGAGAAGTACAAAAGTCACTGAGTTACAACCCTATATATATCAGTGCCCATCTAAGATAGGAGGAGTCAGTTGTAACTGTCTGACAGTGACGGTTATAACTAACATTGACAAAAACAGATGCAGTAAAAGAAAATACAACGAGAAGAGTATTCTCTGCCATTTTAATTGAATCTCATAATCGTAAAGTATTCTCAATTATACTATTATACAACTAGATTAAAACATATGCATTATGTCTAAGTCTATGAGAACAATATGTAACTAATAATATTCTATCATATTCTCAATTACTTAATCATGTTCAAAGGATGAATTTCACAGTTTAAGAGATTAATCCTTCATTATTGAATATTGTAATAGAAAGGCAGCTGCACTAACATCCATGGTTCCAGCCATTGGTTATGGAAATCCAAAGATCATACATTATCATAATGCAAAAATCTTAAATTCACTACCTTAAATATAATTGTTAGAAAGGAAGGGAGAATTCTTAAATCCCAACATTTGACAGAGCAATGATGACAGCATAAGGTGAACAAGTGTTACTATACAAATGACTAAAGATATACTACATAAAAGAACTAAAATACAAGCACAACCCATGTGTCAGTTAAATAAAAAGAAAAAAGAACTCGAAAGCTGAAAATACATCAAAAGGATAAAAAGTGGGAGTTGAACAAGATACAAATTTTTAAATATAAATGTGGCAAATAATCAGTTTTATCAATGGCGTATGGTGGAATACAGCAGAAGGCCAAAATTCCACCATATAACCACACCAATGCAGCCTATGGCACTGCCATAGCGGGCCTCCCTACACAAATTGCCTATGGCGGTTGGCAAAAAATCCGCCATGCCATTCTACCATAGTGGCCATGGCACCACCATTTAACAACACTGAAAATAACTACAACTTAATTGTTGTATGTCATGTTTAAAAACTAAAATCATAAGACTTTCACTTTTAGGCACTGGGTCTTGCATTGCAGGGTGACCAATTTTTTATGTAACAATTAGTTGGGAAAAAAGGCCCCTAAATGACCACTCAGTGATAAAGGAGGTAGGGGTGCTGAGACAACCAGGAGGTTTGCCTATAAGCAGCCACCCTCGAAAGAGTGTGTAATAGTTCACTGATGAGTGCTCTTGCACCAAATTAGCATTGGGTGGGTCCTTTTTTGGAAATTTTCTAATGGCTAGGAACAAAGGCTTCAACAAAATAGAAGGGGCATATATTTTTGGTAATATGCAGTATCTGCAGTGCTTTGGTGCATGTAGTTAGTTGGGATAGGATTATCTTATACCTCTCAACTATGGGATAGTATAGCATACATGATATTCTTCTAAACTCCCATTTCAAAAATGTTAAGAGATTGGGAAGCTTTTGATGGGACCGAGTCCTGGTACAACGGTAAAGTTGTTCCTTGATGACCAGTTGATCATGGGTTTGAATCTAGAAACAGCTTTGCATATGCCTCTTTCATTCCTTCACATGGTGAGGAGCCTTCGGACACTGGGGTACGTTAGTTTTAATTGGGCAGCTTTTGATACATTGCTTATATATTCTCTTGTTCTCGTGTATTTTTCTTTTTCTGATTTTGGGAATTCGTATCCTCCTTTATCTGCACATTTGGCCATTTTTCTTTCTAATGAATATATTTCACTATAATTATAATATAAACCAAAATCCTCAACAACTTACATAGAATGAAATATTAAGATTGTATGGAACCAAAAACCTAATATTAAGATTGATTCTCATTCTATTTGGTTCAAAGGAGGGCAGAGGAGGGGTTTTAATTAAGAGAAGGGGATGGAAACTAACGTAATTTACTATTATACCCATAGAGTAAACAAATAAAACCATTAAGCATAAAAATGATAATTTGGTCGGCATAATTCACAAACTCTAAGCATTGTCCCCTCCCTCCAAACCCCTTGGAGGAAAGGGATTTTCACGCTCTTATTTCCCTGTCCCTCCCTTCCATTCCCCTCTAACCAAGCCCTGTTCAGTTTTATTTTCAATTACAGTAGGCAAGAATAAACATATACATTTTCAATCCTCAATTAAAATATGAGAGAATCAGCAATTTATAGAGACGAAGGTTTTATCAAACAAGTACAAAAATTAACCAGCACAATATTATGCAGAGAACCTTTGGAAGAGTTGGTTCAAACTTTGTGATCAGTTCCTCCACATGACTTGATTGTTCTCCCTGTAAAAGAAATTTTCGAACAAGACAGCATGAATTCAGGGTTTGAGGGGATAAGATTTAACTTTTTGGATGTTTATGTTATAAGTTCTATCAGGTTTGAGCACCGGTTATCTGTTTCTTTTGGACTTCATTACTGACTAAATTACACCAATAAAAAAATTGAAAAGTATTCACTCGTTTGATTTCTTAATAAACGACAAATTAAATTACACCAAAATTTTCCTTTTTTCTGCAATTGGTGACAGACAATTGTAACCTAACCACAACTACAACCAACAATATTTCACCTAAGAATGCTAGAACAAATGGATGAATTCAGGGTTTGAGGGGATAAGAGTTAACTTTTTGGATGTTTGTGTTATAATAAGTTCTATCAGGTTTATGCACAAGTTATCCATTTCTTTTGGACTTCATTACTGATTATTGATAGACTAATAAATGGATGAATTGTTTGCTCATTTTTCTTTGTTTTGAGAACGTCCCATCGATAATTGTGCACAACAATAAAAAAATGAAAAGTATTCACTCATTTGACTTCTTAAGAAACGACAAATTACGCTGGAATTTTGATATTTTTCCGCAATTGGTGAAAGACAACTGTAATTTAACCACAACTATGTCCAACAATATTTTACCTAAAAATGCTAGAACAAATGGACAGCCAAAAATAGCTGGGAAGAGTGAAAACCACCATACCTCAGATTCATTATGACCAGCATCAAGTCTATCATATCTTTCAATACTTTTCTGATTCTAATTTGAAAATGAACATAGGCAGAGGGAGAAAAAGAAAAAAAATACAGCAGACATCAGTACAATAATAATAAACTGAGCAGGAAATTTGTAACAATTCATAGATACATTTGAATTAAAAGCTTACTGAAGGAGTATTCTTCTGTTCATATATATATCCTGCAAAACCACAATGATAAATGGAATCCAGGAGTCAAAAAAAAACAAAAGAAATCAAGTCAAGGCACAAGTTCTTTGATTAGAAGAGCATATTCAAGTACAAATAATGGTGCATTTATGACCACTGCTAATAAGTAGACATAAATATCAGCTAATAAATACACATAAATATATCCAAAGCACGAGACATAAATGTTAGAATTCCACTACACTATAGAACATCACTATTTGCAAAAATAAGTCGGAGGCAGATTCTTCACGTAACACAAAATTGAATGAAATTACTCCATCCATAATTTCACTCACAACCCTAAAAAACAAAAGAAGTAAACAAAACGAGCCCTTGATCGTAACATATACATCCTGTGTGGTTTCCGTGTTCCAATTATACCTACATTCAACTTTCCCCTCGTAAACACAATCTTACTATTATTATTATTAGGACAAAATTTAGATGCAGTTCCTTATAAGCTTCACGTGCTGTTTTTTAATCAGAATTGGAGTTTTACTGCGGTATCGCATGATGACATTTAATGCAATCTTTATTACGTAAATTACTGAGGTGAAACTCCAATTCTATGGAAGAACAACACCAAAGGAACCTAAAAAACTGTATCTAAGTGTTATCCTATTCATTATTATTTTTTCACTATCAAAAAGAAAACGAACACACAGATCTTCCATCGACAGCAAAAGCGTTTCGAGCTCGAAGTAGAAAAGGAAAAGTCGATTTGCCGATTCAAAACAAGCGGAGATTCGGCGACGCCGTTTCTCGTGCAGCGTGAGAAAGTGATAGATCTAGAGCATATTGCAGCGTCGCGAACGAGGAAGAGTGAGATAATAGAGAAATCGGAGGCGGAATCGACGAGGATCTGTTGCGAAGGGAGAATGTGGGAGAATGGAAGGGTATTTATAGAGAGGAGAGAGATCTCGGCGAGATCGTACCGGGAGAGTGAAAACCGTTGTGGAGACCGAGCAAGAAGACGAGAGGAACGAGCATGGAGAGAATGACGAGACCGAGCACCGCAATCACGAGCCCTCTCCACCGTCGTTTCGCGGGAACGCCGTACGACGGAACCGCGCCTATACCACCACCACTCTTCATTGTTTTTTTGTCTTTTTTCTTCCTCTTTCTTCTCTCTCACTCTATGTATGTAGAGATAGATAATATACCTCTGTCCTCTCTGCTTCTTTCTTTCCCTCTCACTCTACTTCTTCTCGCTTTTTAGTTTTTGATTTTTAAATTTTAATTTTTCTTTTTGAGATATTCGTCAGCGTATTGCCGTATTGGACTCCAGTGATAATATTTTTTATTTTTATTTTTTAAAATTATTTTTTTTATGTATTTTAATCTTTGTCAACCGCCGACCGGGGGAGTTAGTTTTGTTCAGCAGCATTTGCCGCTCCTCTACGTGCGTCCATTTGTGGGCTTAACGTGAGCCTCGGTCCCGGCCCTACGATTTGAGAGTGCGAGTTAAAAAACTGGATCTAGTAGTGGGCTAAGTTGTTATAGTACCGGCTATGGTAGGTATTACGTAAACTTGTTAGTGGAAATTACTAATTACTAGGTTTATGGAAATGGTAATTAACTAATTATTTTCGATATACATACATCTTGGGTGGACCTGGACAAGACGCTGATAAATCGATCCAATTTAACATAAATTATAAATTAAATAAAAATTTAAAAATAGTCAAAATTATATATTGGATTCAAATAATTTTTAATGTTAATTTTTTTAATCAATTACCTAATCTAGTGAATGTTATTTGTGAAATCATCTTATCACTAAAAGTTTACAAAAACAGAATTATTTTTATGTTAATTATAAGTTGATTAGAATTAATTAATTTGAAATTCATTTATATCAGTTGTGTTTTTTAATATATATTTTTTGTATTATATTGAGAATTAATTTCAATTAAGAATGGGTAGAAGATAAAATACAACAAGATAAGATGCCTTTAATAAAGTTATAAAATAAGTTACAACAAAAATAAATAAGTTAGTTGATGATTAAAATGTCAATCGAGATATCGTATAAGTTATCACTCAATAATCTATATGAAGTGAGATATATTATTTTATGGGATAAAATATTTGATAATTTAGATTAACTTTTATTATATTTTAAGTTTAATTTTCTTATATCCCCAGTTTAAATATTTTTATACTATTAATTAATTGAAAATCAAGTATAACTTTTAAATTAATTATTAAAAAATCAATAATTTTACCATTATAATCATTTATGATTAAAATATATACCCTATATATATAAATCACTTAACAAACAACAAAATAAAGCAAAAGGTGAAAAAATAATATAATTTAAACCATTTAATATCAAATTGGATTTGAATTTAAAACATGTATTAGTAGGCAAAATAAGAAATCTGATAAGATTAGTTTTGATTATTTTTCTTCTCAAATACGATATAATTCAATTTGCAATTGCCCTTAAAATTGAGTTAAATGAATTTTACTTTAAATAAATTTGAATTATTTTCTAAACCTAAAATCTAAGCCTTATTATTTGACATAAGGTTTTTTTTTTTAAAGAGGGGCGTCTGTCAAATTGAAATTACTTTCAATAAAAAAATGTATAAAAAAATGTTAGTATTTATTACATTCTCGTGCTAACATTTTCTTTTTAATTTTTTTTCTTAAACTAGAATAGTGTATACACATGTAGAGAGAAAAAAAATATTTAAAAAAATAGACTCATATTGTATAAAATGTTGATACCTATAAATATAAAAAATAGTAATTGAAAAAATTTTATAACATCATTGATCAAGGTGCGTGGCAAATCTTATACCTTTAATGAAAACTAACAAAATAAATGAATTATTTGTTTTAATCTTCCTTTTAGGCCCTACTATTTATATCTTGAGTTAATATATAAAGTCTATTTTATCAAAACTTATACAAGAGATTAGAGAGTGAATTTTCATTGTGAAGGTGTGTTGTTTTTATTCTCAATTTTTATGGGTGAAAAATTCTTTTGTGGGTTTTGTTAAAGATTGGGAGTTTGGATTTTCTTTAGTTTTAGAGTTAAGAGAGTTTTTGTTATTAGTTTTAAAATTTTTGTATCTTTATTATTTTTTATTGTTGCTCATAAATATAGTCCACATGAGTTATTCATGTTAAATTTTTGGTGTCTTGATTTTTTTTGTTCTTCTATCAACATTGTTCTTTACTTTTTTTTTTTCCTTTTGTCTTGTACCATCATAACTAATATCCAGAGCTATCAAGATTTAGGAACCATTGCTAGGTTTGAAGAATGTCCTTTCTCTAGTCATCACTTAGAACATTTTCATTGAGCAAGATGTTAAGTAGCATTAAGATTATGGTTGTGTTTGAAAGAATCAAGATAGAAGGAAGGAAGAAGGGGCAAAGGAATGCTACAAAAGCACATGGGACTACATATTTTTCAAGTCATCCAATGTAAACTTAAATAAAGGGAGAATTATTTTTGTTATATAAAATGACTAATTTGTCCTTATTTTGTATATTTTTTATTTTATTTTATTAAAAATATTTATGTCATTTTTTCACTTTCTATTTGTCTAAATAAAAAAAATATAACATTTTTTTTCTTATTATACCAACTACAAAATTATTTCATTTTCTATTTTTTTCACTTTTTTTTCTTAAACCAACATATCATAAGAAATTTAATGAAAAAAACAATTTTAATCTTTAGAGATTATCAAAATGTATGTTTTATTAAAGTAGTAAGGGTTGTGCCTCAGTCAAATAAGTTTGGAAGTCTTATATTTTCAAATTGATGAATTTATTTTTTTCAATTTATTTAAAAATATGAATTTAGTTTTTCTTCTAATTTTATGGCAATAAAAAACTATCACTAAATATTAAGTTTAAATGTGAGAAGAGACTAAATTCATGTATTTTCAAAAGTTATAGAATTAAATTCTTCACTTTAAAAATATAAGAACCCAAATTAAGTTTAATTGAAAATTCAAGAACTAAACATTTTTTTAATACTTTCTTTGTTTAACAAAGTTATATATGAAGTGGTAGAAAAAGAAACCATAATCAGTATTTGGTTGAAGTTGAAGAGCTTTTACATGACAAAATCCATTTACAAGTTATTATCGAAGAAAAGGTGGTTTGGGCTTTGCATGGAGTAAAGATCATCCTTGAAGGATCATTTGGATAGGATGAATTCAATCATAATTTGGTTTGCACAACATAGACGTCATGATTGATGAAGATGGTACTATGGTTGGTATTGTTGCCTTCATCATGTGAGAATTTCATGAATTTTATCAACACAGGTAAGGATAATATCACACTGGAAGAAGTGAGGGATAGTCTTCAAGAAAAGGACTTTGATAGAAGACATTTGGGATTGACAAGGAAATTCAACATCCATATTAAAGGTTTCTAAAAATAGAAAGGGATAATAATAAGGGTAAGAAGGATAAATGGAAAAGGAAGTATAAATGGAGCTCAAGGGTGTGTTGTATTTGTAAAGAACCTAAAATTAGAAGAAAGGTTGTCCTGAAGCAAAGAAGGATCTAGTTGTTATAATGGTCTAGGAGAAAATTCCTAATGGGGTTACAATAGTTAAGTGAACAATGGGTGTTATATTTGTGGTGTCCTTTGTAACGACCTAAATTCTTACTAATTTATTTTGAGTTTTATTCTTTAGTTATCAAAATTAGATAAGTAGTTGAAGATTAACTTGCATTCATTGCAAGGAACATTAATTTACATCAAGACACATCAAAAGTTTTGTCATTTATACATCATAGAAACTAGTATTTAAAACTTTTTTTCTTCATCAGAGTTCTCAAACAAGTCTTCTTCTTTAGAGAATTCTTTCCTCAGAGAGGGTTTAGTGTTAGTGGGAGTGGAGGTAAAAGGTTGACTGAGATTATTTTGTCGTCTCCTTCTAGGGTGTGATGTGATTCCTATAGGGGAGTCTAAGAATCTGGGGAGGTACGATTTAAGTTAATATTATAGAGAGATCTATTTGGCTATGTGTAAAGGTTGAAAAGGAATTGTCAAGAAAGAAAGTGAATCAAGCATATCCGATGTAGGTATCCAACTGGTATAGGGGATCCTAGGTCCATCATCCACAAAGAGACATTATATTATAGATAGATGGAACAAGAAATGAAAATCGTCAGTCATCCTCTTCTAAAAAATGTAGGATTTATAGGAGTGAGTCATCTGTTCTTTATCAAACACATACAATGACGTACTTATAATCGTTTGTTCTCAATTTACCATCATGTATCCTATTAGTTTATTACTAGTGCATTAGAGCCCCTCGCTGCCTCTCACTACTAACTTTTGAGAACTTATGTGAAACGTATTATTTTGTCTGTAATTTACAATTTTGGGTGACAATCGGGAGTACATATTTTGATTTGGTACAAAATACAAATACTCTTCACTAATTTTGGTAATGTTTTACGACATCGGGGTTGCCAAACCGACTCAATGTGACCCTTTTTTCTAGAGCAATCCACAAACTTGGTGTCTTTACACCTTTAAAGACTTTCACAGCCTGCATACATTCCTCAGGTACCTTTTGTAGTCAACCCATTACATTTCTCCAATCTTGTATCTCACATGATTTATGATTAGTGGCTACTTTTGGCCTTCTTATGGATCAAGTCTCAAGGTACAAAATCCCAAACACATTCACTAATGAAAAATCCTGCTTTATATCAATAAATTATTCATAGTAATATCAATTGGCCAATTCAATATATCATAGCTCTTTCTAGCCAAATATCATATTACGGGAGAGATCTTTATGTTTTGGAGACTTATTGAACTCTCGATTATTCATTGCCTACTAATCTAGGGTTTTATCTTAATGTGAGCTTTCTTCTATCAATCAAATGAACTATGATCAAAGGTAAAGTTATGTATATTATAACGTTCCTTTTTTATTCATTAATATTATTATTATTATAATTGACTAACATCAGAGATAGCGCGCGAATATTTACT
>JAMLFT010002199.1:5765-26711 GCA_026544285.1 Pachyrhizus erosus | reverse complement strand
TTACTATAATTATTATTAATTGTTTAGTATTATTATTATTATTATATGATTATTATTAATAATTTGTATATACATAATAATAATAATCTATATCATAATTCTAATTGCAAAAAGTTTTGAAATGTGTAAATTATTGTTTATTCATTTCATGTTTGTGGAGAAATTTTTTAAAGTATGACACTTTTTCTACTTCACCAACCCATTAATATCAAATTATTCCATTTTAGTTTTAGTTTTTAATAATAATTTAAGCATATAAGTGATGACGTTATAAGAAAAATTGAGTTGAAATTTTTTTATTTAGATTTCTAACATTTTTTAATTACTGTAAATTTTTTTATTGACTAAAATTACAAAAAAAAAAAATCTCAAACATCAAATTTTAAGAAATTTATAATAGTTAAAACTCATTACGAACTTAAACAGACAAATTTCATATACAATGAACTAAAGATAAAACATAATAATTTATTAAAGGCTATAAATAATAATAAATAAGAAAGCAAAAACATAAATTAATATAAAATAATATAACAAAATAATATTTTATCTAATTAATTTTGTGATATAATGAACTATATGATCTTATTCAACAATCATGTTTCTATGTGAAAAAAAAAATATGGATATGCAAGTGAATAATTATTAACATCGTTGAAATATATTTCAACCAATTTTTGTGTCTCTGTTTATTAGTTGTGAATTTTATTTAAATAAAAATAAAAATGTAAGGAATGTCAAAAAGAAAGATATTGTGAAATGATTGACGTGAAATCATGTTAGTTTAACAAATGATATCAAACTTGTGTAGTGCATATTATTTCTTGTAAAATATACATGTGATTTAAAGTTAGGTTTTGAAAATTGAAATGGACTAGTCGGTTAGATTGAAAAATAGTGAATTGATCATTTGATCGGTTTAAAAAAAACATAAAATTAGTATGAAAAAATCAGCAAATAATTCAAAAATCAATAAAAATCAATTATTAGCAAGCAAAAAATTGATATACAGTGAATTATTAATTGTCATATGTAATTGTAATTTTGTAATATTTAGATACAATTTTCTTAATTCTTATCTGTACTCGTTCTAAGTAATTTTTTAATAAATTAATTATTTATAATTAAAATTTAATTTTATCATTTTTTGCACTGTTATCTATATTATTTTTGTTTTTTTTTAAGAAAATTGATCAATAAAAGAAATATTTAAAGAAGAGTCTAGGAGCACCGTTGATAGAAAAAATGAAAAAAATGAAACAATAGTGAATAATGTGCTTTTTAAATTTAATTAATCAAGATCATTTTAATTCGTTTAAGTAAAATTCTGTAAATGAAAGTGGAAGCTTTTTGTGCTTACTTAAGTAAGCTAACTAATTTAGATTCATTTCACTAAACTTGTCTGATAGAAACTCAATTATTATAAAAAGACGACCTAAAACACAAGAGAAAAATACTAAACATTTAAAAATAAAAAACACATGTCGAGAATGGTTGATGATGACTTTCATATTCAGATAATTATTTTTAATTATTTTTTCATTAATTTTTCCTTCCTTAAAATTATAAGTAACTAATCATGTTTTTTTATTGGGGTTTAATGTGATTGAATTTATTGTCATGTAATTATGTTTTGTTATTCAATAAATAGTAGTTATTGTTTTTCTTATGTATCTATTATTTTTTTTTTTTGTCTATGTATCAGTTTTTCAAAGACATTGATTGAATTTATTCTTATATTACTCCCTCGAGAAAATAATCAATAATTTATATGTATAAAGATAAAGCAAAAATGATTGATTGTCAATTAAAATTCTCTATCTCAATGTTAGTCGCTTAGTCATGTAGATCCAGAAAATCAATAATAAAATTAAGATATTATATTCATTTTGAGTTAATGATAACATGATTTTAATTGAATAAAATAAAAAGTAAGTATTTTGATATGTAAAGAATTTAAAAATATTGGTATTTAAGATTTATTTTTTAGAGATCATTTTTTTTAAGTAAACAATTTTATACGAGTCAAATAAAATTATTATATACAATAATTATTAATCTAGTTGAATTAAATTTGTACAAGTTGATTCATATGTTGGTAACATATCCAAGAAGATAATATAAAAATTGAAAATGATAATTTTCAAATTAATTCATAAGGAAGGAAAAACATTGGATTAAAAAACTACAAATAATTAATATCTTAATTTTTTTTATAAAAAATACATTCAATTATGAAAAAAAATCAACATTAAAAACAAAATTTAACAATATAATCTACCATTTAGTGATGTACTTTAAATAATTAAATATAAAGTTAAAACAATAAAATAAAAAATAATAGTTTAAATTACAATAAATATACATGTGTTTACACATGTGTATAAAATTGTTAAAAAATCAAATTCCTTAAAATTATTTTTACTAAATATTTAATATTTGAAAGGTATATTTAAATTTAATCAATGTGAATCATGTCAAGTAAACTCATTTAAAGAAGTCAATATTTTTTAATATTTTTTTTATTTGTAAATTTTAAATTCAAAATATTACTAAATAAAAATCAAATTATTTAATATTTCTACTAACAAATAGATATAATTGTTGAATATATATATATATATATATAATTAAGTTCAATTTGCTCCAAAGGCAAGACTCAATTTTATTAGGCTGATTTCTCTATAACAAATAATTTACATTTTAAGTAAAAATAGAAAATATTTTATTAATGAGAAAGAAAATAAAAAATAAATGTAAAATTTAAAAAATTTATAATTTATTATATAGTAAAAATATCAATACGCAAGTAGAACGAAAATAAGTTTAGATCTTTTAAGCGAGGTTTTAAATTTAAATATTATAGATAAAATAAAAAAAGATTAAAAAAAATTATCTTATTAAAAATATCAATCAAATTTATCAATTAAAATAATTTATTAATCACATCATATACTTTACATCAATAACAATGGTTTATTTTTTATTTTCATTCAATTATAATTTTTTTATTTTAATTAAATTATTTATTTAAATTTAATTATATTTTTTGTCCTTTAAATAATATAATTGTATAATTTTATTATTTTAAATTTTAATTATGTCATTTAGATTTTTGTTAATTTTATAGTCTTGTAATTTTAGTCTTTCATATATTATAATTATATAATTTTATTTTTTAAAATTTTACAATTATGAAATTAATTTTTTATTTATTAAAATCACATACAATTATAATATTAAAAATTAAAAATCATATGATTATAAAATATAATAAATTAAAATTATATTTAATATTTTAAAAAATAAAATTATATGATTATAAAACTTAATAAATTAAAATTACACTATTATAATATTTAATAAATTAAAATTATATATTTAAAAAATATAAACTATTTAATTGATATAATTGAAAGGCATTGGTTGAATTGCAATTCTTGAGAACAGCAAAGGCAATTAAGAAATAAAAATATATTATACAATAACTAACACATAATATCAGGAAACATTTCTTCGCGTGGAAATCGGGGTTATCGGAAGAGTGATATAGCGAAAGAAAGACTGAAAAGGTCTTTGTTTTCTCTTGCAAGCGATCGGAGACTTTGAAACCCTTCCATCTTCATCGAAGCATTGGACAATGTCTCCGTTCTCGAAGCTCTCGTTGCTGATACTCATAGTGGCAGTCTCTTCCGTGATGTCTTCCTCCGACGAAAGAGTGAGCGAATTGCTGTCCCTACAATCGAGATCCAAATCAGGTGTAATCCGCCTGAACGACCAATCCCTCTCTCGTTTCCTCACCGCCGTCAAAACCCCTCGACCCTACTCCATCCTCCTCTTCTTCGACGCCGCGCAGCTTCACGACAAGGCGGAGCTCCGCCTCACCGAACTCCGCAACGAATTCTCCATCGTGGCCTCTTCCTTCCTCGCTAACAACCCTTCCAACACCAAACTCTTCTTCTGCGACATGGAGTTCAAGGAGTCCCAGCTCAGCTTCTCCCAATTCGGCGTCAACGCCCTCCCCCACATCCGCCTAATTGGGCCCAACATGGGCCTCAAGGACTCCGAGCCCATGGACCAGGGCGACTTCTCCCGACTCGCCGAGTCCATGGCCGAGTTCGTCGAGGCCAAGACGAAACTCTCCGTTGGCCCCATCCACCGCCCCCCGCTCTTCTCCCGTAACCAGTTGATCCTCATAACCGTCTTCATTCTCATCTGGATCCCCTTTTTCCTCAAGAAGGTTCTCGCGGGCCAGACCATACTCCACGATCCTAAGGTCTGGTTGGCTGGTTCCGTCTTCGTTTACTTCTTTAGCGTTTCCGGGGCTATGCACAACATCATTAGGAAGATGCCCATGTTCCTCGTCGACCGCAACGACCCTTCCAAGCTCGTCTTTTTCTACCAGGGTTCTGGGATGCAGCTTGGCGCCGAGGGTTTCGCCGTGGGCTTCTTGTACACCGTCGTGGGCCTGCTCTTGGCGTTTATGACCCACGGCCTCGTCAGGGTTAGCAACGTCACCGTGCAGAGGGTGATTATGATTTTCGCTCTCTTTGTTTCGTTTTTGGCCGTCAAGCAGGTCGTTTACTTGGATAATTGGAAGACGGGTTATGGGATTCACGGCTTTTGGCCCTCTAGCTGGAACTGAGGAAGGTATTTTGGGCCTGCTTCCTATATTAAACCCTAAAGCTTAGCCAAAATGTCTTATTTTAGAACTTTTCCGGATATTATATAGAACTTGAATTTGAGTATGAGAACCACATTTTGTTTGGACATTTTATGATTATTAGTGGTGATTGCATAATGCTGAATTCCGTTTCTATATCGGTGCTGCTAGATGGATTGTTATGTTAGTTTCAAGTTGTGCCGTTTTTAATGATGGTCTTTCAACTGAATATGTAGACTTGTGCTATTTTGTAAGTACATGGGTGATTTAGAGATTAGTCTCTAGGATTTGGCTGGTCCAAAGTGCAGGTTATATCCATGGATGGGAGAATCAAAGGAATGGTTTTGGTGAATCCATAGATTCCTATCTAGTTGTTTAACTTTACCAAAATATGCTCCACTTAGCATTTCCTTTCAGAATGTACAACTTGCAATTTAGAGATCCTATATCTGTTTTTTCTGATACAGATTTGACAGAACCAGAAGTTTTAGTAAAAGTATGGACAAACATCGGCTTACAACATCTGTCTTTGTCAGTATCATCATGCATTATAATTGGTTAAATAGTTACTTGACAATGTGTTTTATTGATTAGCAAATCAAAGCCCCCATGTTTTGTCGTGAAATTTATGGTTTATTTCTATCGAGATATTCCTAAAGCATGAGTTAAATATGGTCACGATCCAAAAACCTTTGCAATATTTTCACGGTCTTGCTTGTATCCTTTATGATAACACATTGTATTGAACAAGGAGCTATTTCTCTTACCTTTCTTTTTAATTTGAAAATTCAATTACTGTTTAGTTTGTTCATTGCATAGCGTTATCTTGTGAAGATTCTTGAAAGTCTTCTTGTGTTTGGTGTCGGATGGAATTTTGTCGTGATTCCTCTGCTACACTGCATTTTAAAGTCTAATTTTGGTACTCAGACTTTAGCCAATGGGTTTAATACTCTAATGTCTCTATTTTTTTACTTGAGTCTGACTGGCTTAGTAGGTAGGAAACGGGAAGATGGAAATTAACAAAAACAGGTTGGAATTATTTTCAATCGAAGTAAAATAGTTAGATTTCTTTTTCTTGATTTTTCATATTTTTGTTATACCAAACAACTGGAAAATGATATTCAACAACAACAACAATAAAGCGATATCCCTCCAGGTGATGTTAGCGATATCCCTCCAGGTGATGTTGGCTGTGTGAATCATTAGCTATTCGACACATTCGACGCAGTTAAATATCAAAGTTTTAGGAATATTTTTTAGCTTGAGATTTCTCTTGATAATTTCTTTCAACATCTTTTTTAGTCTTTCACTTTTCCTATTAACAAGACTAAAAATCATGCAATATACTCTTCTAAGTGGCATCTCTTGTAGCCTTTTTTGCACATGTTCAAACTATCTTAAACAATTTTTTGTCATCTTTTTCTCAATAGGTGTTACATTAATCTTTTCCTGATATAGTTATTTCATGTTTTATCCTTTCTTGTAAGCTGACACTTCCATCTTAACATTCTCATTTTTGTTACTTTCATTTTTTTCTCATATCCTTTCAAAGTCCAACATTCACAATCATATAGAATAGTTGAACATATAGATGTTAAAATTTGCTTTTGAGTTTGATAGGTATTTTGTGTTCATAAATAACTTTCAATGTCTTTCTTCATTTAAGTCACCTTGCTTGTATTTTATGTGTGATATTTTCATTAATTTTTCTATTATTTTGTATGATTGATCTAAGATTTTTAAACTTAGAAATCTGTGATATGACATTTTCTTTCATTTTTATTTTTGAGTCAAAATTTCTTTGTTTCTTGCTAAAATTGTAATACATATACTTGACTCGTTTCTATTTAAGTGAAAATCTATTGTTCTTGAAGTTTGCCTCCAAAATTCAAGCTTATTGTTAATTGATTTTCGTTCCAAGAATTCATTTCCCCTCTTTCAACCTCTCAACCAAGCAAACCCTTAATAACAAGGTAGATGGATACATTTCTCTTTGTTCAATTTCAACTACTGAAAGCTATCTGCCCATGCAACTTGACTACAAGGGAAAGAGTGGCTAGCATCATTTTGGTGGTTAAATTAGATCCACTGGGATATTCAGTTTATTCACGTGCACTACTTTTGATTTCTCAATCATGATTTAGAAGGCATAGGGATAGATACTAGATGAAGATAAGATCGAACAGCAAAAATTTTGAGTGTTTTAAATCTGATTTGCTGAAATTTGAATCCACGTCATCTAATCTCAATCCAACAGCTTTGATTAGCTGATTACAGTCATTGCTTACAACAAATCTGAATCTGGTAGTATCCATTTTGACACTCGATTCTTGGGTTTGAAAATACATTCTGTTATGAATCTTCTTATTATCTTATATTAACCTATTCAAGCTTGTGTTCAATGATCAACCTTGTGATGATGTTAGTGTCAGGTGTAATGTTCTACAATAATGGAATGTTTTAATTTTAGACTTGCCTTATAAATAGAAGTTTGAGCATGTCGCTTGGTCTTCATTAATGTAGGAACATAGGTTAAATCTGAAAATAGAAAATTTAAGATAAAATTCAAGGCAGCCAGTTTATAGAAAGTGATATGATACTTTGGTTTCCTTATGAAAAGGTAAGTTACCAACTTGGTTGGTGTAATTGATTCGATATCAGATTTTACTAGTTTGTAAAAGATTATCGTAGTAGTAAATGTAACAAAAAGTATAGTGCATTCTTTTTTCACAATCTCTCCCAATTTACACCTTGTGAAAAAAGAGAGAAATGAAAACTAATAAACAAAGTAGAGAGGAAAAAAAATCAATCAAGATGTAAAATAAAGGCTGAAATTTGTTTTTTTTTCTTTTTAAAATTTTAAAAATTTATTTTTAGTTTTTTTTTTTAAATTGTGTTTTTAATCTCTTCTAATTTTGAAATGTTCGTTTTTTTTTTTATTCCAGCTTTACTTAATTTTTTTTATAAGGTATTAACTAAAGTATTATAAAAACTAAAAATAATATATTTTAAATTTAGAGTGATGGAAAATAAATATTTTAAATTAAAGGAATCAGAAAGGAATAACAATTTTGAAAATAATTATTTTTTAAAAATTTTAGAGGAATTAAAAAAAATTCTAAAATAAATATTTTAATTAATGTATTTTTTAGTTTCTTTTGCACACAACCCGAATGCCTAGGCAAGAAACAATTAAAGATTAATTTATTATCCTCCATTTTGTCTTCGACTGTGACTTGGCCGAGCTTAGCTTCAAATTGAAGTCTTACTTATTACTCTCGGATGCGATGAGCCATGTTTAAATTTTAATAAATATTATAAGACTTTAAATAATATTTTTGTTTCTATAGAATGAAATATTTTTATTTTAATTTTTAAATTATTTTGCTAATTTTAGTTTTTTAAATATTTTTTTTAACAATATATTGTGTTACGTCATTACATTTTTTTTACAAAATTATCACAAATAATTTTTTTGATAAACTATATTTTTAAATACTTCATTAATTAATTTGATGATATCAAATATTTTAAACAAATAAATTTTTTTAAAATACAGTTTATTAAAAAATAAATATATCTAAATATCTTATCAAACTCTTTGATAACATAATAAATTAATAGATTATTAATATTATTATTATGTTAATTTTTTTTAAAACTAAAATAAAAATAAAAATATTTAAAGAATTAAAATAAAAAATCTTTATTTACAATATCAAAATATTATTTAAACTATATTATAATATTAAGTTGATTTTAGATTTTCTTTTTTAAAATTATATTTAGATAAATAATTTAATTAAATATGTTTTAATAATGTTTTACCAAGAGTTTATATCACAAGTTTCATCACAAAATTTATTAAAATAAAGGATAAAGTATATTTTTCACTCTAAAATATATGAAATCTAAAATTAATCCTTTAATTTTTTTTTATCTTATTTTAGTTCTTCTAAAATTTTATTATGTTATTGTTCATTTAGTACGTTAATTTTGTTATTAAATCTAGTATGTCTATCTAGTATTTTAACATGCATTACACTAATTTTTTAATTGTTGTACAAAATGCTTCAAATATAATTTGTGTTTAACCCCACCTGTTGACTAATAGAGTTAACATCCAAATGAACATTAGCATGTTAAAATTTTAGACTGACTGAAATGGAACAGAAATTTTTAGCAGAGCTATTTCTAAATTTACATATTTTAAATCAAATACATACTTTATCTTAAAATAATAGTATAATTGTTGATTTTTTTTTTTACTATTACACTATATTCGTGTTCGTATTAAATATATTAAGGAGTCCTTAAAAAATTCTACTGAGCTTTCTGCGTTATTAATGTGATCAATGGAATCTCACCTATTTATTGAATGCGATTAGACACAAGGATTAAAGGTCCATCTATTGTATATGAGATATTTATTGAATGTAATTAAGTCTAAAAATTATAAATGAGATGATTCACAATCCTTCAAGTGTAGAACTTGAAAAATATAAATGTTTATTGTATGAAGCTAGTTTATCTAAACAATTTGTATTCAATAGACATTTGTCATATCAATTAATTCTAAACGGTTCATAGCTCCTTAAGTTATGAACTTAAAAAATTTAAGTACTTTATTATGGTCAATTGATCTATTCGGACAATTTAGATTCCTTTAAGTAATGAGTTTAAAAAACATGATATTTTACTACATTTAAACGATTTATCTGAATATTTCATAACCCCTCATGTACTAAATTAAATAAATGTTAACATTTTCTCTATGTAAACGGTCTATTAGAATTATTTAATTTGGTTTTATTTGTATCTAATTTAAATTAATATTCAACATTAGGGGAGAGGAACAGAAGCTTGAGATTGAAATGTATACGAAGTTAAACTTTGGAAATACTCATAAATTTGTGATTGGACAATACTTTTAAAACACATTAAAGGTCTATTTAGTATAAAGAAAAAAAGTGAGAAATAGAATAGATAAAAATATAAAAAGTGAATAAAATTAAAGTTTTTAGTTTAGAAGAAACAAGAAAGAAATAAAAAAAAGAAGATAAAAATAACTAAAGAATCTTACAGCTTATTATCTCTCTGGTCTTTCATTATTTAGCAGAGCAAAAAAGAAGGGGAAATCATAAAGACTGAAAACCAAACTAAACCGATACAAATTTGGAGTATAGCTGCCTGAATTTAGTTGGATTGAAGATTCATCTAACAGCAAATACAAATTTGAATAATCCTATTACCAAAATCATCCAAAGCTAAATACTTAATTTGTTTTATGGATTAATTACATTCAGGTTGAGCATACAGCGAGCATCGATACCAATGGCTAGTGGCGGTGCTTTCCCAGTTTCCATTATTGAAGTAAGAAGTCAGAATTATCGCTTTCTTACATGTAATGCAGCCTGGCTAAGGTCCCACTCCCACATTCTATTGCTTCTTTTTTTCTTTTTCTTTTTTTCTTTCTTCACCAATATGCCCTTCCTCGCTTTTCATTTTAACCGATCCTTATTTCTTTTTCACTATTCACTTTTATTATTAAATTTCCTACATAAATTCGTTTTACATATTAGTGCTACATACACAATATTTCCTTTTTGCCTTCTTTCTCTCTCTCTCTCTCTCTCTCCATCGATAATTTAACAGATAAAACAAGTTAATCTTTAACTAAGCAATCATATATAAATGATACAAAATTGTTCTTGTTTTGCTTTGCTTTCACACAATTACCCTTATGTTCTCCCTCGATATGTGTTTTTAACCATTTTATTGGTATGAAAACTACTTTTCAGAGAATAAGGCATTTATTCAAAGAGTAAGGTGATATTTTCTTACAATATCTTTTTATTAATTTTTATTTTTTTTTAAGTAAAAAAATGAAAATATAACTACATTTAATTTCTTAAAAATATAAAAATTAATAATTTTAATTAATAAATAAAATTTAAAATTATTCTAAAATAAATACTAATCAATATTAAGAGGCTAAAGAATATACATTTTCACTGTAATTTTCACTATGCTTTGACATAATTTCTTATAAAAACTATCTCTTTATCAATTCATTTAAACCTTAAAAAGTATATTCAAAACCATTATGTGTAAGATAAAACAATATGGACACTATAAGGGGGTCTTGTTATTCACCAAGGGTACATTTGTACAATTGGGCGTTGGCACATGCAAAATAATTAAATAAACAAAGAAATACTAGCATCAATCTGAACAAAGCAGAACAATAGCATATGATGTTACAACTGGATGTGCTAAAATTATTTTCAAAGTCATGGTCATTTAATGAAGTGCCTCTCCTCGGTTTCTGAGATCTAGCTGAGAAATCCTCCACTCTCGAGTCCAAAATATCCTCCCACCCAGAATGGATGCGAGAGCCTCTTCTTCTGTGTCCACGATTCTTTTCCTTGCAGCTATTGTGGCTGCTTGTTTTCATTCATCAGAAGCAGCTGTTTCCAAGGGATCTTTTGAGGACAATTTCAGCATAATGTGGTCTGAGGACCATTTTACTACCTCTAAAGATGGACAGATCTGGTATCTCTCACTAGACAAAGACACAGGTACCAAATACATGACACTAATACAATTTGTTGAGCATGCATTGTGTATTATGATTTGATACTGAGGATTTGAACTGTTAGCATCAAATTTGATATTTTAGACCGTTTCTGAAACATTCACTGTTTGATATCGTAGGATGTGGGTTTCAAACAAAACAACGCTACAGATTTGGGTGGTTCAGTATGAAGCTGAAGTTGGTGGCAGGTGACTCTGCTGGTGTTGTGACAGCTTATTATGTAAGTGTACATAGCATTGAAGTATAGTAATTAGAATTGGAGAAAACTTAAATGCAATTTCTTAGATGTTTTCGGCGATGTTCTTTGATCAGAATTAGAGCATCATTTCCACAACCTATATTGATCTTTAAAGCAAACCATTATCATACAAATTATTGAAGTAATACTTCAATTTTGATTGAAGAACAGCATCAAATAATTGCATTTAAGTTATATCCATTTATATAGTTTGTTTTAACGAGTTTCTTTTATGTTTCTATGATTCCATTGTGATGAGTGGGGAATTGTTGCAGATGTGCTCAGAAAATGGTGCAGGGCCAGAGAGGGATGAGCTTGATTTTGAGTTTTTGGGGAACAGAACTGGGGAACCTTATTTGATTCAGACAAACGTGTACAAGAATGGGACTGGTGGGCGCGAGATGAGGCACATGCTATGGTTTGACCCAACTGAGGACTACCACACCTATTCCATCCTCTGGAACAACCACCAGATAGTGTAAGTTCCTTCTTATCCTGCCAGTTCCTGCTCTAACACGCGCTCTTCTCACCCAAATATCAGAAGAAAAAAGTGTTGTTGTTCTTCAAAATGTTTTTGCAAATATCCCTTACGCTGTTGTCGGCATAAAGCTTCTCTTCTCAAAAGTTAAAAGTAGTACAGGATGTGTCTGTGAGATTGAGAAAATGAATATGGTCCAGTAGGACCCGTACCAGGGTGGCCATAGTGTTGTGATTGCTACTAATTTTTTACTTTTTTTTTTAATTGAAATAATTGCTACCAGCTTATCATGCATGTATGACAAATCTTGTGGGCATTAAAAAATTTTTAAGGAAAGAGGGCCTTTCTTTAAAGTGACCATACATTTCAAGGGTAAGAAAAAGATACTACTTAAAAAGGAGATTTTAAGCTTTATTCATGTAACCACTTTTGACAATTGGCACAGGTTATTCTTAATGTTGTTATTTCTTTTTAATAGTATTTAATCTTAGAATTTAATTAAAATGCCTTAAGAGTAGATATTCGCATATCACCATGTATAAAACATTTTTTTACTTTTATAATAATTATTTTAATTATGATTTTTGATTAGTTGAATATAAATTTATTATTTTTATAGTATATAACAATTAATCTCATAATTTTGATGTAAAATGAAACTCAAATAACAAACTTTAAAATATCGGTCTAGTTTATGTATATCTTTCCAAGATGAGGTGAATGGAACTTTGGTGACTGAAGGATGCAATTAATTGTGAACAGGTTTTTCGTGGATAGAGTTCCTGTGAGGGTGTTCAAGAACAATGGGGAACCAAACAATTTCTTCCCTAATGAGAAGCCCATGTACTTGTTCTCCAGCATATGGAATGCAGATGACTGGGCCACAAGAGGTGGGCTTGAGAAGACAAACTGGAAATTAGCCCCATTTGTGTCATCCTACAAGGACTTTAGTGTGGATGGTTGCCAGTGGGAAGATCCATATCCTGCCTGTGTCTCAACCACCACCAAAAATTGGTGGGATCACTATGATGCTTGGCACCTCTCTGATGATCAGAAAATGGATTATGCTTGGGTTCAGAGGAACCTTGTGATCTATGACTACTGCAAGGATTCTGAACGTTACCCAACTGAGCCAGAGGAGTGTTCATTGAGTCCATGGGATTAATATGCCAATATGTCAAGGGAAAAGAAAATTCTTATTCTTTAAAATCTCTCTTATCTGCCTCATCATTTTTTAGTTCTCGCGAGAATAATGTGGAGTTTTGTATTTTCTAAGCTTAAGTCTGGCAATTATATATTGAAACATTTATTTTATTCGTTACCCAATCCAAATCTCAATCTCAATAGTCCTGCTTCCCTCCTTATGAACGCTATTTACAGTAGTATAAAAACATGATTAGAGAAATGCATCAACTAATATTTTAACCTCAAAATCTCTCAACCCATGAACAAACGGTGATAACTGATAAATGCTATTCACAGATGAGTTTTTTTAGACACTCTAGATTTTTTTTCACTTTAAGGATTATGATTTAAGGCTTCTTAAAGTCACATGCTGCTTCTCCAGGATTATGATTGACAGTTCGTAAACTCATTCTTACTTCATTCTAGAGTAACTGTTTTGCATTCTTAACTTTACTAGATATCTCATAAATTTTTTTTTATATTTTTTAAATAATTATACATTAATAATAAAATTTCTTAATTCAATCAATAGCATTTTGTATAACATAACAATAATGTACTTATATCGATACTATTTGTTTTAAAATATACTTTAATTCTAATTTCATACTCTTTTAATTTTATTATTTAATTATAATAATTATTAAATTTTATATATTACATCAATAAATAATGTCGATACGATTTTATTTCATATATTATTAAATTTTGATAGGTTAGGTTAAACGCACTCCAATCCCTTTCTACGAAAGCCTCTTAATAATGCGGAATGAAGTATATTTGAATAAATATTGAGTAAATAATATATGTCCTGTATAAAAGTGTAAACATAGGAGGTTACGGGTTCTAACTTCTAAAGACATTGTTGGATGCCAAACTTTTGACAATGTTCGTTTTCACATTATTAGAGAGAAAAGTTTTTTTTTTCATTTTTTAAAATTATTTAAACATTTTTTATGTAATTAAATTTTTTACGTATAAAAAAAATTAAAAAAATTATAATAACTCATAAATTTTACTTAATTAATTATATTAAATCTCCTTAATTTTACGAGGTTAGATTATCAACGTATGGATTTTTTAATTTCTTTTTACATTAAAATCTAGGGAAAAGGCATGCCTTTAGTCAAAGATAAAATAAATCTTCCAACTTTATATTAAGATCTTGTTTTATCCTAATTGACCAACCCTTAGAGCTAATAGTTTTTTATTTGATATTAATTTTTAATTTTATTTATATCTGTTTAATTTTTGGAGGGGTTATAATATTATAAAACTTTAAATTCATACTGATATTTAAAATGGTTATTTTTTACTATTAATTTGTTTTTAATACTTGAATTTCATTATGACTTAATGAAAAATTAAAAAAGGTTAAGATTTTATTAATTACCGTCTATATTAGGTAAAAAATTTGATAAATAAAAATATTAAAAATTTGAAATATATTAAAAATGATGATAAAATAAATTTGTAAAATTTTTATTAATTTTTTATATGATATTATATTTTTAATCACTTTTGTCAAAAACTTATCAAGGAAAATATATGTCATTAAAAAATTAATGTAACTTATATCAAATTTTTAATAAGAGTTTATCCTACTATCAAAACATAATGAATAGAATAATATGATTCTAGAAAAAATTCGAATTGAATAATGTGTAAAAAAATATACTGATAATTAATGTATAGAAATTAAATTCTTAAAATATAATCAGTATATATGGAAAGGGTAATTTTGTGAAATCGTCGTTGAAAAGGTTCGAATATTTCAATAGGAGGCTGTCGTTTAGAAAGGACAAATAAGCAAAAGAAAGTGAATTGGGAGATTAACAAAAGGGTCATAGGGTCTGTTGTGGTTAGGGATTCGAATTTTGATTATCGAATCGCAAAATTGTGAATCAATCAAATCAGTAGTCAGAGCTATTAACGACTGCAATGGTCTGCGAGAAGTGTGAGTTTCTTGTCCTGTTCTTCAACCCATACTTTTCTTTCTGTATCTCTCCGTCAATAATTTTATTTTCTTTTGGTTTCTTTGAATTTGAATTTGAATTTGGGGTGCAGGTGAGAAGAAATTATCGAAGGTGATAGTACCAGACAAGTGGAAAGAAGGGGCCAGCAATACTAACGAGGGTGGTGGCCGCAAGATCAACGAGAACAAGCTTCTCTCCAAGAAAAACAGGTTCTCTTTAACCTTTAATTTTTTTTCTTCTTAATTTTAAAAATGCGTATTAGAAGCATAGCTTGGCTCTGTCACTTGTATCTTTTTTTGTTAGTTGGTAACGTGTTAAAGTGAGCATTTCTAGTTTCCTAGCAGAAGCTTTTGAGCGTAAATTACTTGACACTTGCTCGATATCACAAAATCTTGTGCTAGAGATTTTGGAATAAAAATATCTTTGTGCTGTGGAAAATTATTTTCATGCTGTCTGTTATTTTCACCTTTGAATGTTAATAATATTTATGCTACTATATTTTTCATTTCTGTTGAAATAGCACTCCTTAAAGGGGAAGCAATCTTCTAAGGAATTGGTAGGTTCGAACTTGTTAGGACGAGACTCACCCATGGACCAATAGATTTTTGAATTTTTTTATGTTTGTATACATGACTTTATGAGCTGCTATGCATATTTGTTCTCTCTGATTTTGATTTGTAGATATTAGTCTCAAGATTCCCTGCACAATTATGTCACCATTACTTGGTTTGATGGTTAGAATATAATGTTTTTTTCATTTGCTTTCGTGGCAATGCTTTGTTACATATAGGTTTGTACTGATGGCTGATGGTATGAGTTGAGAAATAGGCCCAATGTTATAAGGCAGTAGTCAGTGATAGGGAACTAGTTGGGTATTTTGATTAAGTATTAATGTACTATTAATTACAAAGTGAATTGATTTTTACTATCAGTAGGATCTGATTCTGTAAGTAAATTTGCTTTATGGTAATACAGCTTTGAATTTTTGACACAATTACATCTGTTACTACAGCGCATACTATTTCATGTCCATTTATTTTTGGTATGAGTATTGGCATCCCTCCCTGGTTACTTTCCCTCTTCAAAGTTACCTGCTACACTTTAGTTTTGTTTCAAACTACATGCTTTTAGTCATATTCTATTTATATATTTAAAACTGGATATCTGTATTTTGATTGACACCAGCTCCTAGAAAATATTTTTAATATAGCCAAGTGGTGCAAATTTCAAAACTGCTCCAACATGTGGACTGGTCTATACTACAATGTGTGTGAACTTCGTGTTGGACTTATAAATGATGCTCAATACTATAAGCACTGTTTTCTAGACTTGGAACTTTATATCAATTGATGATAATTATAAGTACTGCTCTTGTCTTTGCGTGGATTGATATCTGTCCCAAAGCTTTCATGGTTGTTTAGAATGAGTGACATTCTGGAATAAAGCCATTTCCATCCAAGGTATATGAACAAGTATCCTCTAACGAGGGACGTGTTCTGTTATGTAACAGAAATCAGAACCACAAAATAAAGGAGAAAGATCAACCCGCCGGTATTGATTAGGCATCAAAACACCTCTGCCATACAATTCCAAGACCCAAAAGAGAGTGACCCCATAATATGCCAGTGTCACATATCGTAACTAACTTCCCTCTGGTTATATTTGGATCTGTAACAAGACTCACAACATTAGAAGGTTCATCTTGTTCGGGCCCAATATTTTCCTTTTTGTAAATATGTATGCATTTAGTTAGACTTGCACATATAGATGATTCTCTATACCATCAGCAACATTTTATCCAATATTTATTCCTCTGCTGCTTGTGTCACGTGTTTCTTTTCCTCCTTTTTTTAACTTTGTTATTTTTTCCACCATGCATGTTTCAGCCATTAAATAGTCTTGTGAAGAGTTTACTTATTTGTAAATTGCTTGCATGCAGATGGACCCCTTACGGAAACACCAAGTGCATCATTTGCAAGCAGCAAGTGCACCAGGATGCTAAGTACTGCCACACCTGTGCTTACACTAAAGGTGTTTGATTTTTGCCTTTGCTTCCATACATATTTTTCCTATCACGAAAGTACATGACTCAATTTCTGATATGTTCTGTATGGCAGGAGTTTGTGCGATGTGTGGCAAGCAAGTTCTTGATACCAAGTTTTACAAACAAAGCAATGTCTAGTGGTATTGTACTGCGTGCTGCGTCTTCTTTTAGATGCATAATTTCTATTTGTCTAGTTGATCCTATTGCTAACGATGTAACTGAAGCTGTAAAGAACAAATTTAGTGAGGGAGTTTTCTGTTATCTATCTTTTGTAATTTTTATTCTAGATCGAAAACATATACTATGGCGTTAAAATTCCTGTTCCGTTGAGTTGTTACGATGCTGTTGGATTCAGTAATGTGCTAAAGTACTCATTTCAACATGCATTATGGTCCAATTTGAATAAACTTTTCTACAGATACTTGTAGATGAAGAAAATAAGGTGATAAAACGAATAAAATTTTAGTTATACGATTAAAAGGTGGGTGAATGAACTTTAACTTCCCCTAGTAGTTAATTTTTCTTTTAAATCTTCGAGTTTATTTACGAGAAATTTAACAGCAAATAAATAATTTTATTAGAAATATATGTAATTTTGAGAAGTTTAATTGATTTAAGGGGTGTTTAGAAGAACGTTTACAAACTTTATTTGACTGCATAAAAATGATCTGATTTATACAAGCTGTTATTAAAACATAGTTAAATGATTTCTTTGAATATAGCTTTAGCAAATAGAAAATTTCAACTCAGCTTGTTATTATAATATTTATTAAAATTTATACATAGCTCAGCGCGTACGAGAGGAATCAATGTAACAAGTGCGACTTCAATTCGACGCTAAGCTCAGCCGAGTCACAATCTATAGTCGAAGACAAAATGGAATTCAAGCAACACCATACAGTGAAACCGGCTGAGTACGCTTCTAGAGTTTAGGTTCAATGAATTACGAATAAAAAATTATTCATCAGTTATTCCAGGTAATTTTTGCAGATACTCACGAAGTGTTAATTCATTTTAAAGTTAGATTAAGCATAAATTTAGATTTTTTAAGTCAGATAAAATCATTAAACGTAACTAAGATGCGTGTTTAAATTAATTCCATTTATAAATTTTATATTGAAACCTATTATATAGTGTGAGAATTTTTTATTTTAAGTAACAAGCCCTTATGTCTAGAGTTAATTGCCATCTTACCCACTAATATACCGCAATTGATGAAGAACCCCACAATGACTGCAACAACTATGTCTCTATCATTTCATCCTTTAATTAATCTCGTTTTGTTATAATATTTAGGTGTATAACATTTACATTACTTCAAGTGTAGCGAAATTACATTTAATATTATTTTTGTATTAAGTTTACCCCTTTTAATTCATATAATTACAAATTAGGAGAAATTTATGATAACAAAAAAAGGTATACAGTTTCCTCAAAAAAAGAATTAAGCATACAGTATTATACTGTTATATAATTTGAAATGAGATTATACAAGTAAAAGCAAGAGAATGACTATGAATTACCGGTACCTTATATCTACAGTATTATGAAGGAATAACCGACTCGGTGATTCTGCTTCTCCAAAATTCAAATTAATTGCATTAATTGACTATTTCAATTTTTACGGAGTGTTTGTTTTCCATTATTTTCTTTTATTTCAGAAAATATAAAAGTGAAAATTAATATTCTAAAAGATGAATGTTTATCAAAATATTATAATAATAAATTTTTAATATATTTTACTTTTTAAAAAAATTACACTCTCACATTGTAAGTGTCTTTTATTTTTATAAAAAGATGGATAAATAATATTTTGATAAGAATAAGAATTATTATCTATAATAACTACCTAGTATCATTATATTCTTTTATCTTTATCTTTTTATTTTTACTTTTTATTTAAGTTTTAATTTTTTTAAAATTCTTAAATATTAAACAAACATGTTCATAAAATAACACATTCATATTATATTTTGGACAATATAATTCTTAAAAGTATAAAATTATATCATGAAATAACACATCTTTACTTTTACACTACTATATTTTAAGCTTCATTACATTTTTAATTTATGCAGTTTGAATTATGTATAATTTTGGTTCCTCTGATTCTTTGAATTAATCAAGGTTTTTTTTATATAAGATATTTTTGTTCCTCGCTCAATTCTCCTTTATCTGAAATTCCTACATTGTAATTTTTTATCCAAATGCTAAATATTTGGAGATATATGATGGATTTAGAATACACAAGACCTTTTTGAGAATGAAACGCTGGACATACCTCAGCAAGCAGCTAGGTTGATTAAGTGCAATTATTCAACCAGCTTAATAAAACGGGACTAGTGTCCTAGAAATGATCAATGTCGGTGATAGCTAAAACTACAAGGTCAATCTGCTAGGCCGAGGAACTGGCCATGTGCAAGGTTGTATCTGAGCTGTATTCCAAAACGGTGGCCGACAGCATTTGGCGTTCAAAGGAGGAGGTCTTCCAAGTTGGGGCAATAATCCAACAGTTCAGAGCAATCCGAATTTTACTGCTAACTAACGTGTTCCAACATTATTGCGGATTATTGAAATAAAATAAGCCTATCCTAGTAAAAAAAAAAGATCTAGGACCTACATTTAAGTAGTAAACACTTAATTTTAAAAAACAGGATGTCTTAAGTGTAGTTAATCTGGAGAAAACAAAAGTGGCAGTAAACCATATAGCTAACGAAATTTCTTAATCTGTAATTAAAAGTATTGTTTACGTATATCTATTTTTCTGAACTAAAATCGAACTATTGATTAGGATTGTTTAGGTGGGACCTGTTTTCTGACCTAAAATCAAAGTATTGTTAGCCGCACAGTTCTACGAAGCTGAAACTGAAAGCATTTGTTTATCATCTAAGCAGTTATCACGGTCTCAGTTTGTAATTCCTGTAGAGTTTGCGTACCTAAACAACGAATAAACCTTGCAAGAAACCTACAATGACTCCAACAACCTAACACCATGTAATCATTCGAAGGATGGTCTACCTCCTTCAAACACTCCATCCCCTGACAGCATAATACCATAATCCGAATAAAACTCCATACCAACTACCAAGTAGCACTCTTATCTTCGCTAATTCATATGGGAGTCCGAAAATAATCAAACAAGATATGGCAATTTAAAAATGATAATGGCATATCACAAATTCATGACAAACAAAGGTGGATAATAAAAATACTATTATTAATAGGACAATACAGTCCAACACAAACCAAACTTATTTTCGCGGGTCAATTCAGACCCATTACACAACACAAGTTTTCAAATGTTTGGGAACGACCAATCCAACATCACACAGAACACCCACAGCTTAAAACCCCCCACGAAGACGAAGGACAAGGTGAAGAGTGGACTCCTTCTGAATGTTGTAGTCAGCAAGGGTCCTCCCATCCTCCAACTGCTTCCCTGCAAAGATCAACCTCTGCTGGTCCGGTGGGATGCCTTCCTTGTCCTGAATCTTCGCCTTGACATTGTCAATAGTGTCAGAGCTCTCCACCTCAAGGGTAATAGTCTTACCCGTAAGGGTCTTCACGAAAATCTGCATTCCTCCCCTGAGACGGAGGACAAGGTGAAGGGTTGACTCCTTCTGAATGTTATAGTCAGCAAGGGTCCTCCCATCCTCCAACTGCTTCCCTGCAAAGATCAACCTCTGTTGGTCCGGTGGGATGCCTTCCTTGTCCTGAATCTTCGCCTTGACATTGTCAATAGTGTCAGAGCTCTCCACCTCAAG
>JAMLFT010002198.1:0-26721 GCA_026544285.1 Pachyrhizus erosus | reverse complement strand
GATCTTTTTTACAAAAGAAATTATAAATTTACAAGTTATGATTTTTTTAAAATATATTAATTCATTTAGTTGAATTAATAACTCATTAATTTAATCCATCAAATGGATCACCAATTTGAATCTTATAACAATGTAATGAAGTTACTTTATTGAGATAGTCACATATAAGTCAGTCTTATTCCAATTTTATTATTTAAACACTAAACAATTCATATCATATGTGATATTATGTATAATGTTTCATCATTTTTTACGTACATATATTTTAAAAATACTCTCTAAAATAAAAGGATATTATTTTTATTTTATTAAAATTTTCATTATTCATTTAGCTTCTATATTTGTATAATCTTTATATTTTAGTTTCTACATATAAAAATTATTCATTTTAATTTTATACGTATACTTTTTAATCTTTTAGTCTTTATCATTTAAAATTGTAGGAATTAAAATTAATTATATATATATATATATATATGAATTAAAATAAGTTAAAAGTGTGTGTATAGAAATTAAAATGATTAATTATAAATATAAAATTAAAATGTAAAGATTATATACAAATATAAATATAATTAAATAATTAAATATTTCTTAAATAAGTAATATTTATTGGTTAAATTAATTTTTTAATAAGAAATTTTTTATTAAGAAAAAAAAAATACAAAGGGCACTCTCTAACCCATCCATATACAAGAGTCTTAAGACCAACTCAAAGAAATAGAGGCAAGCTGCATGAATAAGATGTTGTCATCAATACATGATGTAAAGATTTTATTTAGTCTTGGAATATATGTATGATAAAATTATTGAATTTAATAATAATTTATTTTGTTTAAAAGTTACATTTAAAGTAATGTAAAATTAATTAATAATATAAAAGATTATATTAATTACTTAAATTTTAATACATTATCAATGTAAAATTTGATTTTTATATTTTTAATTAATTTAAAATTATCTTTAGTATGACTTTCTTGGTCATTGGTTAGCTCCATAACGGATATGGGCCAAAAATAACAATCATCTAGAATGGATCGATTTTAGATCTTAAATACTAGAGCTAGTTGACTTTCTATGTCCTTTACTAGCTCAATGGCATTGGCAAATTAATTGAGCCTGTAACAGTATCGACCCAAAAGCATGAGGCTCTGCAGTATAGTTTCATTTCTGGTCTTGGCCCACCAAAATAGCTTGTCGTATTGCCATCGTAAAAGATCCAACTAGTCATAATTTTTGAACCCCCAAAACAAATTTGCCAAATGATTATTGTCTATATATTATTATGTATGTGAAATAATCATCTTGTGCACCTGCATGCATTAATTTCGTATTTAGTTGAACATTTATAAAAATAAATTTGGACTAATTTAATTTTTTAAAATTAATTTTAGTTTAAAGCAAGTTTGAGGTAATTAAAGTGTTTTATGTTTAAAAACTTTATATTAAAATTATGCTTGTTTTAAATCTTAATGTGGAATTTCAATTCAAGTATTCAACAAAAAGGCTGATTGAGAGATGTTTCTAGTAAAATCACGTTTGCGTGCATTTTTCCATATGTAAAACAACTCTGAAACATTTTTCCAAACATCTAAAAGCATCAAACCAAATACAGTCTAAATCAACAGGGATAAGCAAATAACAATAATAAGAAGAAAAATAAAACCATGTAAACGGAGGACTCACTTAGAATATAAAATAGATATGTATATATATATTAATTAGTTTAGTGTATTAAATAAATATTTTATAAATAAATAAATAAACAATCATTTTAGTGCATGAGTTACATAATACACTGTGTGTACATAATTATTTTTTTCTAATTTCAAATTTCCCATTATTATTCGGTTATTTATGTTTTTATGAGTATTTATCATTAAGCCAAAAGTTATAATTGATAATGGAGAAATAACTTACTTTATTAAAGTCAATTATTCAGTATCACGATTCAATCTGATTCGGATCCCATCTAGAACATGCCAAGGTAAAATATTAATTATCGGCAACAATTCATAGTGCTTAATGATCATTTCTTTCAAAACAAGAAACTTCGAGATAATACTAGAAAGTAAAGATGAATATTTGGACTAATTAATTGTGATATCTGATGTCATTCAATTAGGATTCATGAGTATGGTTAATGTTTCTTGTAAGAAATTCAAATCATATTATGTCACACGTGATGGATAATTGAGTGGTAAAGGGTAGATATGATCACTTGCAAAAACTTCAGAAGTTATAATAGTCGTCTATATAAGCTTAATTAGACCCCTCAGAGTTAGCTCCAACCAAAAACTTTTGGCATCATCCTTTAGTAAGTGGAGAAATGTAGGAAATTTAATTTATTGAAGCTAACAAATTCAGCGATACAACCACACACTGTGACACCGACACACAGATACAGATAATTGGCTCTCAGACTTGAATAATTTCAAAATATGTAGATCCAATGTCTAATAAGAAGAGCCCGTGACTAATGGACCATCATCATACTCTCCCACTACACAAACATACCAAACCAAGGAACAAACGATCTAGAAAGCCAGCTCACTCCCACTTGCTTCACAAAACTATTGTGATTAATATATATAACAGCTTCACATAAAAAAGTACACACAAGATCACACACTAACATTTACTAATGCTAGCTAATTGACCATTAACTTAATATCACACTGCTTGAATGGCAACTTTCATCCCAGATTCACAGTGACCAGGATAGTTGCACATGAAGTAGTTCTGCCCTCTTGCTAGTTTGATTTGATCCTTCCCTGAACTGAACACTTTAGCACCCCCAGGTGTCTTGCAGCTGTTGTATCCTCTTCTGTCCACAGCAACCACATTGTGGGTTGTTGAGTCATAGTTGAAGACTGCAACAATTAGCACAGTCACGTCTTTCTTCTCAACAATTTTGAGAAAATTAACAAAGTGACGCATGAGGAAGAGTATGAATTACACATTATTTACTGCGTGTCAAAATTTTATGAAAATTATAAAACCATGAGTAATACTCATCAAATAAAATGCTAAACCTATAAAATTTTATTATTTTTAATAAATTTTAACAAATTATAAAAATATGTTGAAAAGAATATATTAAAATGTGTGTACTAACATTATTTAGTGGGACATACAAGAGTGTATTAATTAAATTTACTTACTTAGAAGATCACCAGCTCTGAATCTTTTCCCATTGGGCCAAGTATTAGTGTTGAAGGTCCATCCCCCAGGTCCTCCAACGGTGTAAGTTGCTGCATCAGCTCGTTCCACAAGAACCAACAGGCATAGTAGTGAAACCACAGTGAGCAGAACAATAGGTAAAGATGCACTGCCTCTTCCCTGAGACATTGTCGTAGTGCAGACCTTGGCTATAGTTAAAGGCTAGCGAATTAAACCAATTTTCGTTGTGTTGGCTTGAAAGGTTGAGGCTTATCCCTTTAATAGTGGAATTGATTGTGTCGCATTATGGTGCTTTTAAGATTGGTTTTTATATAAATACAAATGGGGACACCAGCTGAGACAGATCGATGGCTTTTGTTTAATAATTTAGGTCAATTCAATAATTAGTTGATTAAAGTCGGATGCAACTACGAGGTACCACATGATAACTGCCACCTTCGACATTTTAACTATTCAATTGTATGATTATGTGGGGTCTAAATAAATAGTAACTTGTTCTATTTTGTGCCCTTGGCATTGGACACACTTTGTGAACTTTATTTATACAAATGCAATTTTAAAAATTTAATAGCAATATTGATACGGAAGCTTATATTATCTTCAGTTTTCTTACAGTTAATAAATAATTCGATTTTTTAAGTTTGTAGTCACGAATTTGATTCTTCAACCAACCTGGTTATATATATAAACAAGATTTTCTTAAATGAGATAAAAATTATTTCGATAATTTTTATATCTTCAAAGCAATAAATCTTTGGTTATCGATTTGGAGACATCCTTTAGTGTAAAACTTAAAAAAAAAAATACTCAACTCTTCATGAATAATAAAATTAGCTAAATTAATTAACTTTAATTAATAATAATTAAATAGATAATTTCTTTAACCAATAGATTGACTGAGGACTTGTTAGTTTTAATAAAAGTGAGTAAAAGTGTATGAAAGTGCATAAAAGAGAATGAAAGTGTGTATGTTTAATTAAGTAGAAGAGTAGAGAAATTTAAAAAAAAACATGTGAATTTCACCTTAAAAAATTTTCATCATAACTATGAGATGAAATGAATAATATTTCACTCTTTTAGTAAAAATCTATAATTACAGTTACAGTATCAGTTATATATGTATGTTTATATATATATATAATATTAATAATCATAATAATATTAATGTTAATAAAATAATAATAATAAAATATTTACAATAACAATCATAATAATAAATTAATGATAAAAATAAACATAAAATACTTAATAATTATTATTGTAAAACAATAATAATAATAATAATAATATATTTTTATTTAATATTATTTTTATCTATCAAACAATTTTAATTTAAATATTTATTATTATTATTATATTTCATCTCAACTAAACAATTTTAACTTGTACTCTTTTTTTCATTTTAGTTCTCTTTTTCTTTATTCTATTCCATTTCTTTATTTTATTTTTCATAATTAAACAAAACATAAAGATATAAAAATAAAAATAAAACGCTCCCATATGAACAACAAATTATTTAAATTTAAAATAACAATTTAGTACATAAGCAAGTCAATAATTATTCTCCAAGAGACAAAAATAACAGTGGCTAGTGAATAGCTAGGCTAGGAGGATTATTAGGTGGGGAATCACCACACCAGTACCCCAGAAAAGATGGACATAAATTTAATTGGAAAATTAGAGCGTGAATTTTGGAGGCTAAACGGAGGAGATTATGCCAAGCTTTTAGATAGGAGGGAGATTATGGCAAGCTTTTGGATAGGAAGAAATGATTAAAGTAAGAATGGGAATGTTAACTGAATGACTTTGATGAAAGTTGCTATAGCCCACCCGTGAAGCTTTGATTGGACAGCACTTGAATCAACCGGTTATCTATCTTTTTTGATCTCTTTGACACTCCACTGTGGGAGGAAGATGGTAGTTCCAAGTCTAGACTAGGATGAGTACTTATTTGTTCTTTCACGTTAACATGCAGCTATATATATACACCTCATGCCCTTTTGGACTTCTAGAAAGACCTTTAACAGATTATTTTAACTTTTAACAGTTAAAAAATTTGAATTGTTATACTTCACTTAACAGTGAATAACAAAATTGCTACCCGTGCCGACAACACCGTAGCAACTCTGAAACCGTCATCTTTCACTTGGAACCTTTGCAATTACTGATACCTGGAAACTTACAAGCAATTGGGGTGTGTTTAGGTTATGATTTTAGTCAAATAAAATGTTAGTGAATAAGCTTTAGTTTATACTCTTAAAAATAAGACTTAATTACGGTGTGTAAATGATTAAATCTCTAGCAGAAGTAGATTTTTAGAGTTATTTTATATGATTTTTGTATTAGTTCAAACAAAATTTAATTGAAAAATATCCAACAATAAATAATTTCATATAATTGGTGCTTGATGATATTTTGAAGGTAGAAAAATAATCAGGAAAATATGGAGAATGTGTAAGTTTGAAGGAATGAAATACTAAGATGATAGAAAAACATGGACACATCATAGTAGAAATAACAAAATAGAGAAGTCATATAAAGAGCAGTGTGACACTAAGTATGAATGTATCATGCTCAACATAAACAAGTAATCTAAGACAACTTTATGGGTTTATTATGCAAAAATAAGGTGAGTTTGGTCCAAAATTAATCTTAAAAATTAAAAGTGTAAAAAACCTCTTTGTGAGATATTCTTAGAATCTTATTTCTTTTTTTTTTTAGAATAAATTTATTTTCTTTTCTTTGAATTTTTAATTTTTTTAGGTTAAGTTAAGATGAATTTTGGTTTGAATTTATTGTAATTGTATCCTATTTCTTTTATAGTGAATTAGTTATTTAATTTGCACTTTATACTTTTCTATGATTGACATTTTTTAAAAAAAAATTCTATAATCTAAATCTTTCACTTGAAAAATTGGAATTTAGATTGTTCTAATTCAATAACCATATAATTCTTTAGTCCAAGGATACTTATGAACTTTTTAGCCTTGTATTTAATTTTATTTGTCTAAGAGATTAGAGTTTATAATTAGAAACAAAAGGTTTAGAAATAAAAACTTTACTATCCAAGAAACAAGAAATTGAGATTAAACTAAATTAAAAAAATTTAATTTAATTCATATAATAAGAAAAAATCTAAAAGATAAAGAGATTATCTTAGGGGAACATTTAAAGATATTCCAATATCTAACCTCTTTAATTAATTGAATTTTCTAAAATATTTAATTATGTTTTTCATTTTTTTTAATTAAATAAAAAACTAAAAATTCTTAATTCGATCTTTATCTTTAAATTAAAAGAATATTTGGTTAATTGAATTGTTAAATAACAATTTTTGTGAAAAAAATATCCTTAATTTTTTATTTAATTACTTGTACAATTAATACATTTATCACAATATCAACATAAATTATATTTCAAACATGTCCTAATTGTTTAGAAAAATACATGTTTCATACATTAGCTTATGTTGCTTTGCTAAATTTTGAGTACTTCTCAAACTTGATTTTGTATTAGGTAGGATTCATTTTTAAAAGATAAAAATGTTTAAGAAAATATAATTAATTTTTAATTACTAGACATGTGACACTTTTATAAATATTATTTTTTCGGTTTCTTATATAAAAAATTAATAACTAATTAATCAAAATTATAAAAATATTAAAATTAATTAATTTTAATTACTTTTAATTAATAATATCATAAATTTAAATTTTATTTCATAAATATTTATAAAATTAAATGATTTAAACAGTAATTATATTTAGTAACACTATTTTTTTCAAGATAAAAAAATCTCATTAATAATGATAGTTTACATTGTTAACAAGTTAATAAATATACTCACTTACTTAAAAAATAATAAATATCTTACTAGTAGATTTTATAATAAATTAAAAATAAAAAATTAGTAATTAATCTATTTAAAAGTTGATCTATTTTTTTTTTATAATTAGGACAAAACTGCACCCATTTTATTTTTTTATTATTAAGAAAATTTTAAAATAAGGGAATGTATGGCCCCTCCCAAGGCTCGTAAATGACTAACTTGAGAATTAAATTCAAATCATAATTAGTATGAGTGAAAAAATTCAACCAGATGTGTCAATCCCTTATTTATTTCTCATATAAAATATTATAGGTAGTATTATATTTGTTAATCTTAATAAATTCATTTTTCAAAAATTATTTTACCAGACATATCAATTTTTAACATTAATTCTTTTAAGATCGATATTTTAAAATTAATTTAACCAAATTTAAAATAAACAAACTCTCAGTACTCAGTAAGCATATAGCTTATAATATAGGACACTCACCATAATCTCGAATGGCACCTAAACATTGGAAAATATAAATAATAATTATATTTATTTTAAATTAAATATTATTCAAATTAAATTCTATCTATATATTAATTAATTACACACAACGACGTAGGATTCACTCGTATTAAATTTAAGTAGAACTAATTTGAAAATAATTAATTTAAAGTGATTTTATTTGATAAGTAGAATAATCACTTTTAAAACAAATATATAGTTTTAATTTTTTTTCGTCAAAAGGTGAAAATTTTTACTTCTTTTATAAGGAATTGTATTTACCATAAAATCAATTTTAAAAATATAAAATTTAAACAAACCATACCAGTTACTGTGATCTCAAACTAAACAAGTATGTAAACAAGTTTTGTAAGAAATAGAAAAGTTTGGAGAAGTCAATACTCAATACATTCCTGCTTTCTCTAGTGTCGTATTATTTTTCACATTTGCCACAGAAGATTTTGTAACTAATAGTAAATAGACATATGTCATTAGACAATTATCAGCAGGTGATGCTATATCAATTTTTACATTATTGAAATTGAAATCTTCTTCTCTTGAGGATATGGAGCAGTCACCATGATGTAAATAAACATTAATTAGAATTGGCTGTATTATACACTACATAGAGTTTGATAGGTAAATTTATTGATAAAATATAAAAGTGGCCGAATTTAACGGCCATCATTTGAATTTGGGAGGAAAAAAAAGATACTTTGGAACAAAGAAAGAGATCCTTTCATAGAAAAATTAAAAGCAAGTGTGGAACAAGACCATTGAGGGCATTGCTGCAATGTTGCTAATTGAGAGAGACCACTCGTTTTCTATTGGCCTCTTATTCTTTCCTTCATCTCTTTGTTGTATGATTATGATGAGCCATCTAAATAGAAATCAGACATGGTGATGTGGGCGGTGGTGGTACCCAAGTGCTTTCGGTTAGGTCACAATTTCGTTAGTTAGTGTTAATTATATATATATACATATATTAGTTCCTTTAACTATGTCAAAAAGGCAAGAAATTCATATCCATATTCAATGAGAAAATGAAAGAAATAATATCATACTTTATACAGAGAGAAGCAAGACGGTGGCCAAAAAAAAAATTGACACCCCTCTTGCCTAATTAAGTCAAATATCAACCAATAATAACATTAATCATAAATTTAACTCTGAGGTTATCAATAGTTTTTTATTATATGTAGAAATCGAAAATAATTATTAACAATTTATAGAAACTTGCCGAGTTAAACTCCTAAGAAAGTTATCGATACAGTTTTACTGTTTTAAACAGAAGCAATGAAAATGAAAATAATCCTGCGTGGGATATCAATCGTGTCATGCGCAATACATTTTTAAATCCAAGTAAGATATTAAAAATGAATTTAAAAGTATTCAAAAGAAAAAAAAAGTTTGATGTTATAGAAAAATATCTATAATTAATTCAAATAAAAAAAGTAAAATATATAATTAAAAGAAAAAAAAATAAAATGTAGATATATAATTATTTAAAAGATTTTTTTAAAAAAAATAATAACATGTCTCGTTTATAAAGAAAGAATATACTAAAAGACATAAATTACTGTAAAAAAAAAAAACTAATTTAGTTTACCAGAGTGGGTTTTCGTAATAACACTGCAATACAAAAGGAAAAGAAACAATGAAAAAATACAATTTTTTTTCCTACAGGTATTAAATACAATCCCGTTTAAGGTATGTTCAGGTATTAAATATAAAATCTTAATTTATTATGTTGTGAGAGATTAACTTGTTTCATTGTACTATATATATTAGTATATTAGTGTATGTATTTATGTGATGTACACAATAAATTATGGCCAAGTTATATTTTTTATTAGTTTAAAAAATAAATTAAAAACTGAAAAAATAATATGTGGTAAATATATTTTTATAAAAATAAGAATAAATTATATTAATTATTTTTAAAATATTATGAAATTATATAATTTTTTATTTTTATTTATTTTTACACTAGTCGTGATAATTTTAAAAAAAATATACATTAACATTCTTTTATATATTATATTAATTTTATTAATTGATTAAAAAAAATATTATACTCTTCTTTAATAAAGATTAATGTAAAGATTAAAATAACAAGAAAAGTTTGTGTAATGATATTAAATCTTAAGAGTAATTAATATAATTTACTCTAAAAATTAATAATAAAGTAATGTTAATAAAAAAAAAATAATAACCTACACTTAAAAAATTAAAGGTTAATTCTCTTTTCATCAACAAATATAAACCTCTTTTATTATCAAATAGTACCAAGGGTATTGTATCATGTTACAAAGAAGGACAGAATATTGATTCTTATGTATGTTATAACAACTGAAAAACTATAATAATACCAACAATAAAAAGATTTAAGGTCACTTTCAGTAACTAATCCCAAGTGTTGTCTTTTTAGAATTTCAAACGCTTTCTTTATTTCAATTTTCAAATACTTGAAAAATTCAATGCATTTTGGCTCTTTTGTTTAAAATTTTTCCTTAGCCAATCTCTTTCTCTTTTCAATTACTACTTCTTTAATTTATATATTTAAAATTAATTCACTAAAAATGTTTAAAACCTATTCCTTGATCAATCTCTCTCTCCTTTTAATTAAAATGGTGTTTAATTAAATTTATGTTGATTTTTAATCACAAAACACTATCTCAATTCTTGGTAATTTTGGAGAGAATCTGTTTGAAGTATGAACAAATATTAAATATGAAATCATAGTTGACTATGGTGTGAGAGTAAACAAAACTTGTAAATATAAATTATTATATAATATTTAAATTAATTAAAATAAAATAAAATAAAAATTTAAGTTGTTATGTAACTACCAACTAACTTATAATTTAAATATTTATGTATAGTTATATAATTTAAATTTATATTTCTTAATTTTTGTGTAACTACCTTAATTATAACCTTTAACTTCAAAGTATTCTTAAGAGTTTTAATTTTGTATGTTAACAATAAGATTAATAATTAATTTAAAACTTAATCACACTTAAAATTCATTATTCTTTTTTAAAGACATTATTATTTTTCACAATAAAAAAATATCTCACTTGATATGGTCCAATAATAATCCATTAGTCCTCTATTTATATTGAGAACAACTCTTGCGAAATACGAATTATAAATTTGGATCAAATAATTATATACGAATTATCATGATTATAAGTTAGTGGTCATATACTTATCTAAAAAAATTTATGTATATTTTTTAATTTTAATCATCTAAATATAATTTAATAATCTGTATCTATAATTCTCATTTCTGCCGTAACAAAAAATTATTTGAAATGCTTTATATATATGTGTATATATATACTATATTAAAAAGCTCGACTTTTATTTGTAAAATGCAACTTTTCTTCTTCTTTTCTTTTATTCAAAATGTAGCTTTTCCTAACTTTCAAAAGGATGCCTATGGGCATATCCCATTCTCTTAGTGCATATTAAAAGTAAATGCACAATAAGTTTAAAATTAGGTTACTCAAATTGGATTAATAATAAAGAGATTAAGTAACTTATATGAAATCGTAAGATGTAAGTTTGATAATTTTATTGTCACTATCGTATAAAAAAAGAAAAAAAAAAGCTAAGGGTAACTTTTACTAACAATTAATATTGATATATTATAAATAAGCAGTAAAAAAAAATATATTAAAGTTGATAAGCTAAAGTGTTCCATAAAGTCAGTACACATCTTTTATAGTGGATGAAAAAGATAATTAGTTTATATATATATCCGTCTTCCTTATTATCCTCGTAGAACTGATCATTTTGTGGGTCAAGATCTAGAACAGTACCTTTTTTTTTTTAACACAATGTAGAACAGTAATTCATTCTATATAGTATTTGACTATTAAAAAAAATCATTTTATCGTGCAAGTCAATGGTAGTAAAACTATTTCAAAATGTAATTTTTTTTTAAAGTGAATGAATAAATTCTCATACATGCTATCAAATCAATTTGAAATATATTATAATTTAAATATGCTAAAATTAAAAAATAAATATATCTTTTCCATTTGTTTTATAAAAAAAATATTTTTTTAAGTCTTGAAAGATTGAAGATTTCATATGTTTCCAAATTGACAGATTCTAAGCGCAATTCAACAATAAAAATTTCTATCCATAGTCTTATAATCCTTTCCCAAGACCTATATAGCTACATATGTCAAAGATAGTGGCTATGACTAGAAGCTATGATGCAACGAATGCTGCAATTTAAAGAAAAACACTAATACTAAATACTTTATATATTAATTATAGGTTAAGCCAGAAGGAAAAGCTGAGATTGGGAATTACATGAGTGTACATGTGTGACACTTGATTTGGATGGTGAATTCTACTTGACTCATACATAGAAAGCAATCTTTCACTATTAATTTGTACTTGCCAACTGCCGGCACTAGCTATTTTAAGTTTTAACTGAAATTTTGGGGGCTTTTTAGTTTATGTTATTATAGAAGAATGACACAGCAAGAAAAAAAAAAAAAAGTCGTCATCCACTTAATTTTTAAATGTTTTTTTTCTTGCATAAAAAGTATCATTCTTATATATATATATAAAGACTTCACTTTTATATATATGTACAGTCAATATGAAAATAGTATTATTTAATAGTTTTGTCACATTATTTAATAAATTTATGAGTTATTTAAGTTATTATTAAATTCATTGAATAATGTACTAATATATCATTTTACAATAGATTTCAATATGTTTTTAATGCTTAAAAAATATGACTAAACTTAATTATAATTCCCAAAAAGTTATTAATTTTTAATTTATATATTTTATTCATTTAATATGGTCGTTGTCATTATTTATAGTAGTAATTTAGTCACGTTACATGAACAACTATACTAAGGTGACAAGAGACATAGAATGTCTAGATGTATACTACATTATTAATAAAAACTATTTAAAAATAAATAAATTTATGATGATCAAAACTAATATTTTTTTAATGAAAAGTAAAATTACATTTAGCTACAGTTAAAAGAACTAAAAATATGTTTTATCTAATAATAATATACAATTTTTGGCATTGTTATACAAAATAATTTATTATATCACATTTTCTAACTCAACTTCGTTTAATATTTTTTTACAATTTAAATTAGAAAGGATTTTGTTAGGCATAAGAACAAAATGAATTCAATTTAAAGCTCAAGTATTTTACTTGTTGATGTCATTGTCAATATTTTTTTATAAAAAAGTTATAAATATGATGGCAAATTTTAGTGCATATATAGATGTGAGTTTCGAACTAACTCAATCTGCACCAGTCTAGCTCGTGGTTGGTTAATAATAAACACATCTAATTCCACACATTTTAAATGAGTTAATATTAAAAATGTTACTTCGAAATTGAGCCCTGTCTTCGTGGGGCTGGCTTGCCTTATTTTATTTTATTTTCTTGAGATTTGTTAATAATATAAATTTTTAAACATTAGTTTTTGGCATACTATAACGATAATGAAATTTAAGTTAGAATCTCATGCAAATTACCTAAATATTTCATATATCATTAAGCTAATCTTAGTGAGTTTTTTTTTTATCAGTAACCCTAATAAATTTTTAAACATTATTTTAACATCTGAGTCACCATGTGATTTGAGCTTGATAATATATTGTTGCTAGCATTTTAGCTTGTATACTATATAAAATAATTTTTATTTCATATAACTAAAATCATAATAAACATATACTTTTAATATATAAATTATATTATAATTACAGTTCATGATATATTGATATATTCATATACAGTTCAAAATATATTAATTCTTGCAGCTAGGTATTGAATATATATATATATATATATGAGGCACCAGTTTTTTCGAAAATTAAGTTATTACTTCTCATTTTTACTATTTTTTTATTATTTAACAGTAATGATTAGTTATATGTTAGAATCATTAGATTTAAAAATAAATAAACGATGAGAATAAATAATATGTCTTCTACGTTAATAACTTAACCCCTTTCTATATACACAATATAAATTATATTCATTTTATTTATACATTGAATGTTTATTATCCAATGAATCCATGGCGCGAGGGAATGAAAATTACAGTTACCATACAAAGAAATAACATTAATTAATACGCGTACTATTCATGTGCAAGTTAACTAAAGTTGTTTAGTTTGTTATATTTTTCTAAAAGCCATCAAGGTTTCATTTATTTTCTCTACATTTTAGTTTCCAAACATTCTAATATAAGTTTTTCTTTTGTATCTTTCCATATTGTCATTTTGTTATGGATATAAGGTTTACTGACATTAGAGAGTATGTTTATTTTGCTAATAGTACACTTTTACCATTTACATGCTATATATGTTTCCATTTGCACATATTTAATTGTGAAATAGATGCCTGAGTCCATCAATTGCTTGCACGTTTAGCACTAAAGCAAAAACTTATTGACATATTTTGAAGTATATTGTTTAAATTAACTTTTTAATGATACACCCATTGAAAACATCTTGTATTCATTATTCATGGCGTATAACATATACCTTTTTAATTTTCACACTCCTTCTCTATACATTTTATTGGCATATGTCCAAATATGACAGTTATGACGTCATTGTTTGATTTCAGCAACCATCTTACATCAGAAGTAATATGTCAAGAATTGAATATACATATATATAGTTGGGTAGTTGCAAGTTCGCAGGATACTTAGTATATATATCCAAGCTACGTAGCTGTCCACCAAATCCTGTTTTGAGAAGCATGTATAATTATATATTTATTTATTGATTTAAATATCATTTTAATTATTGAAAAATAGTATTTTTTAATTTTAAATATTTTTTTATTTTAGTTTTTCGTATTAAATAATAATATTAAATAATATTGTAATAGAAATTTTAACAGTATAATAATTTATCACTTTATTAAGATAATAATTTAACAGTCCAATAATTTATTATATAATCAAAAAGTCTGACATAATAGTTACGTGTAATTTTTTAATATATTATATTTTTAAATTTATATTCATTTAAAACAGTTAATGATGTTAAATTAATTAATAAAATATTTAAAAATACTTTGATAAAAATAATTACACATAATTATCATGTTAAATTCATTGATTATATAACGAGTTACTAAATTATCAAAATTATTATTATATTATTATATTATTATTTAAAAAATAACAAAAATTAAAATTAAATCATTATTTAATATTAGAGATTAAAACAAAAAAATAATCTTCAAATAATTAAAATTAATTTTTTAAAAAACTAAAATTAAAAACACTATTTTTCAAGAATCAATTTTATATTAAAGTCTTATTTATTTATTCAAATTAGTTAAACTCATTCATGTAGGAGTTTATTTGTTCCCAAACTAAAATGCATTATATTTTAAACCAACTTGAATCACATATGACTCAAATATGAATATGATTCTTAAAAAAAATATTTTAATTTTTTAATATTTTTCATTTTGATTCTTTAAATTTTGTGTTTGTTTTAGTCTTTCTTGTAAAGTAACATCATTAAATAATATCATAATAATTTTGATAATTCATTGACTTATTATATAATAAAATAATCATATATAATTTTTTTTAATAAACTATGTTTTTAATTATCTATATGTTTAAAAAAAATAATAACATTAAACTAATTAATAAGATATTCAAAAACATATTTTATCAAAAGCATTACACATAATTGTCTTATCAAATTCTTTAATAACAACAAATTATTAAACTACCAACATAATTGTTGTGTCATCATTTAACTAACAACATAAATTAAAATAAAAAAATTAATTAATAATAATTAAAATTAAAAAATTAAAAAATTAAAATTAGTTTTCTTTAAAGAACTAAAATAAAAAAACTTTATTTTTAATAATCAAATTCATATTTAAATCTAAATAATAATTAAGCTATTTTGGTCTTCAAGGAGAAAAAAAAACAATAAAATTAGTAATATAAAACTCGTTTGCAATAATATGATGGATAACATAATTTTTTTAAAAAAAATATTAATATTAAGGATTTTTTGTCATTTTTTTAGAGAAATTTGAAAAAAAAAACGCGTTACTAAAGTATCAAATTCATACCCCTTTTTTTTTTTATTTGTAGAAATAAAAAACATAAACTAGAGATCTACAACAATAATTATTTTGCCTATAAAACAAACGAATTTAATAACTGTGCTTATGACAATTAGCTGGGTAGAAGTCCCTCGCAAGAATAAAAATCGCACTTCGACTCGCAATTTATATTCTGAAATCTATCTCTGTTATGAATTAATGCAACTAATTAAACATTATTGCGTGTTTATAAATCATAATGGTAAATAGATACAAAACAACAGTCTCGTGAAAAATGAAATGATAATTTTGAAAGCTCAAGCATGCTTGCTGAATACTAAGAATACATCTAAAGTGATATATCATTTAAAACCATGCAGTGATTATAATTAACCTAACCGTATCCAGTGGTTCTCATAAAAAAAAAAAAAACTACAATTCTACAAATAAAGCATAAAAAACAACTTTGCTATACTAAATTTAATGTCATTTACGAACTTAGTTTCCTAATGAGATTCTACAGCAAACACAAACATCAATGACTAATACTCAGGCATCATCATCAATCTCGTGAATTGTTGAACAAGGAAGAATTAATGCATGCATTGTATTCATTAAGAAGTTACACCTACACTTGATCACAATCTTGCAATTAGTAATATACATATGCTAATATGGCATAAAAGATAGCTGTATCTGACACCACTTTTATTCTTCGTGAGAGCTAGGAATCGAAGTTGCCATTACATATATAGATACAAGACATTTTAGTCAATGTCTGCAAATTTTCAATACCTTATGCACTTACTATATATTCATAGCTCCAATTCCAACCCACGCGCAGCAAACGTGTATCTCACACTAATCGCTACCCTTAATCAGATCATTAACACTCAAAGCTTTATTCCTCAGACAGGGACAGGAAAAATTAAAGTTATGAACAAAAAAAAAAGTTGGAAAATTTTCACTCTAAACACAACCTGATGAAACGTTGAAAGGCCTCATAATTACGAGAGCCTATACAAACTAAACTAGAACTGCTAATTGCTAAACACTAGAATCCATAATGGAAGGAGAAAACTAGAAAACTAAATAAACTACAGATCATATAAGTATCATACGAGGTTAAATAATTAAACCCTTGATTGGTCATTATGATGAAGAGACACCCACACCAAGAAAATCAATGAAAGGAACTTCTTTGGGCTCGATATTGGTCTCATCTTCATTTGTTTGTTGATGATGATCTTTCTCTGTAGAATCCCTCAACTTGGTGAATGTGGATGAGTTATTAATACAGAAACTCGTCAAGTCCCTCTTTATCCTTCCATCATCAGAAGAACCGAGGAAACTAAAAGGACTAGTTGGAACGACCCTCTTGTAGTTGGGAAGCGAGAATGCAGGATTTGGATAAATTCTGTAAAGAAAAGATCTATCTGAGCTTCTGGAACATTCTGAGAGATAAACACTAGAAGAGCAAGAAGAACTGTTGAAATAGTCTCTCCCTCCTTTTCTATCCACTACGGTAGAACCGTTTGTGGTGGTTGGAACAGAAGCAAAATTCCAAGACGCCAGAGAACTAGAGGGAGTATCTGCAACTATCCTATTATTATTATTATTATTATTATCCTTGTTATTATTATCCTGGCTCTGAAAGTCAAAGAATCTTCCGTTTTCTAACCCAAATCTCGTACTAAACAATAGGTCTTGATGAGATTGTGGTGCTCTTTTTTCGAGGAACGTGTTGGAATCGTTATAAACGTCTTGGAAACTTCTCTTCCCACATAACTTGGACTGTTCCCTTTGTTTTCTCGCCATTATGACGTGCCAGTGGTTCTTCACAGCATTATCAGTTCGACCGGGGAAAAGCCTCGCTATGAGCGCCCACTTGTTCCCGTGAATGCGATGAGCTGCGAGTAACCTCTCTTCTTCCTCTTCCGTGAATGGTCTTCTGTTAATTCTTGGGTCTAGCTGATTAAACCATCTTAACCTGCAACTTTTCCCTAAGGAACCAAAACATGATCACATGATTAAGATTAAATAATCACAGAGACATGCATGAATTTTATGCAAAGAACAAATCTATATAGATATAGATGCTAAATATAAAGTGCTTAAGGAATTAATCAAGTTGGCTCTAGCAAGGTGCAATAGTATTAATTCAATCTAATAATTAATAATAAACCCTTTAATTAGATCTTCTACTATTCCACTAAGATTTTTAATTAACAAAGAGGATGCTAAGTTGCTAATAATTAATTCAACTTAATTAATTTGATTATATGTATGAGATTGATATGAATCATATGATATATACCTGATCTTCCTTGGAGCTTCTCAGCAATTGAATTCCAGTTTTGAGCACCGTATTGTTCAACAAGTTGTCTAAGCTTTTCATCCTCAGCAGGTCTCCAGTGGCCACGGGGACAAGTCTTGGTGTCTTCACCTGCTGAAGAATCCTCCATGGAATGACGAAGGGGTACTGTTACTGTGGATGCAAGTTCAAGGTAGCGATATTATGTTGAAGCTAGCGGCGAGAAATCTTGAACATCAAGCACACAATAGAGAAGTCTCGAACAAGATATATAAGAAAGTGGAGGAGGAGGGGTTGGTTTAGGGTTGTGGATGGTAAGTCACTTTTGTTGTCTTCACACGACAGATTGTGCCCTGTATGTACTTAAATAGAGACCTTATATGTCATTGCCCAAAAACTTTATCAAATTCCTATTTATTTAATTTGCATAAGAAAAAAAATACGCTCTATATTCACATTGTAAAATAGTTTTTTATATTATCTTCTAACATACAAATTATTATATATAATAAATATATTAATTTTTATAATAATTATTTTAAAAATTATATTAATAATATTTTTTTATTAATTCACAATGTACAGCATAGTCATTAAACTTAAGAAAAGAAATGAAATTCCTATTGTCGTTCCTTTTCAAATTCCCTCAATTATTATATAAACCATCGCACCACGTTAATAATCAAATCCATTTGTTTGGTTACCGTATTGTTTTTATTAAAGGGACGTCTCTCCTTGATGGAAGACTGTGGTTGATTTCCCACATCAGGTAATTGCGACCTTGATAAAAATGAATCAGTTTCTAAGCAATATCGATAGATAAAGTTGTTGGAGAATTGTCAATCATAAAAAATTATAATTTTGCAAAATAAAATCCTTCCAAAATTTCTTTCTATAATTAATGGTGGAACAAAAAACATGTAATGTGTATAGCTTTTTCTGTGTGTCTTGTACAGGATAGGGTAGCACATTTGTGTATGTATCTTAAAATATTTTCTGGTATTACTGTAATTAATATGTTAATTTCGTACTTCTGTTAAAATATTAATATTGCAATTGTAGATGAAACGCTATAAAAAAAGAATCTTAGTAAGTGGGGATAATTATCACTATATTTTTATATAATTGAAATTAACTTGCTATCAAATTTAACTTTGCCCTGGTGCATCCGGCTAACAACTCTACGAACTTGCATAACAAATCACATACCATTAAACATGTAAATTAACTGAAATAAAATTATTTTAGTTTAACTACTTTCCGTCATATTTAAATATTAAGTAGGGAATTGTCTTAAATATTAAAAAAATTATTCTTCATAATAATTTTATTTAACTTGAACTTAATTATCTCCTATAAATAAAGATGATAATATAGCACGATGGATATAAATAATAGTTATTCATTTTGTCAAATAAAAAATTCATCTGTATCTATTTCATTACTCATCAAGTATTTATTTATAAGATTACTTATGAGTTTTTTTAATATTAAAATACTTGTGAATATCTATGAATATTTTTTAAACTATACAAAAATAAAAAAATAATTATTTTAACTATTTTTTATTTTCTTTTCTCTTATAATGTAAGTTTATAAGACTTGTCATATTTTAAGAAAAAAATAATTTTATTCAATTACTTAAAATTGTTTATTTTTTTAATGAGTAAGTTAGAACACTATGATTACAAGTTTCTTAAAATACAATCAAGATGCAATTTATTAACTTATTTTTTTAAAAAAAATATGTGGGTGTATATTAACAAATACTTATAAAATTTATTAATTTACACTCATTTATTTTTTAGAATGAGTAAATTATAACTAGAATTTTTTTTAAAATATATGTAAAGTATAATTTGTTAACTTATTCTTTTTTATAAAAAATAAATAAATAAATGGATATAAGTTAACAAATCTCATCTAAAAATTACTCTTTCAAAAGTCTAAATTTAAATAAAATTACTTTCCAAAAACATAAACTCTCTATAGTCATATCTATATTAATAGAAGGATATTTAAGTATGATATCTACAAGTATTTATGGGGTAAGGTTAGTATGATATCTACCTCTACTCTATTTACAAATAAGTAGAAAAAAAATATTTAAGTTATTACTAGGTACCCATTTAAATATTTATTTTTTACTTGCAGCAAATTTTGCTTGTAAGTAACTATAGATATGAATTTTTTGTCATCTTTATCTATGAATGTTGAGGTGACAAAATAAGTCGAGCTACCTTAATCAATCCAAATCCATATGACAGAATATAAAACTTTGAAATTAAAATTTGAACCCAAATTAAATATAGTCTCTTTAGTTTGATCCAATCATGATCAAGTTTAGCATGCAAAAATCTATCAAAAGACCTAAAAAATTGAGTCTTTATATGGTTTGTGTTTTACTTGAGAGGTTCAAGTTAAATTTGGACCTTTTTGGCTTAGTCTAATATAACTTACATCCAATCAATCCACATTCAACCAAGTAACCTATTTTGTCACCTCTAAATGAAGGATACCTTATTTTCAAAAAAAGAAAAATTAACAAATCACATATTCATTATTAATAAAAAAATAAAGTTGCTAAAGCCAAAGTCATCATACTCTAAATTAGAAACATGGAAGTATTAAATTACGTGATATATTAATTAGGACACGAGGTGCAAAAATAGAGTGATATGAAAGACATTTAGGATGCGTGCAGTTTAAATGGAGATTAATAAAGATATTTAGTTAACAAGTTTTTATTAAAAAGGATTGTATTTATAAATTAAACAATGAAAATTATTGAAATAATTTAAACAAAGTCTACTAAAATAAAATAAAAACAACTTATAAAAAGTGTATGTTATAAGTTCAATTGAACTCTTTCAAATACCTCTTACCTTATCTTGTTAGTTTGTAAGAGCAATTTTGCTTACGATACCTAGTCAAAAATGGATTGGGCAATGATAATCAATTTTGCAGGATAATATACGATTCAATGAATACCTTGGCAATAAATTAAAATCACACAGATGGACCAGAATAAAAATTGAAGTATTACGTCTATATGAGTAAGTTTTGTTAGCTGTTTAATTGTTCATGGTAGACAATTTATGAATATTACCATAACCAAATATGGAACTAAGGGGCTGGCGATGACATATGTGAATATATGACTACCTGAGGCACAAATATACCTCTTTACAAACTAACATTTTTTGTATAAAATTTTCTTAAAATTTTTAAGACTTATGATAAGATTTTGTATGCAAATCCCTCCAAAAATAAAATTAATATCATTGTCCCCTCCCCCCTTAATATTTAAATTACCAAGCATATAATATTTAAATCCGTTTTTTTTTTTAATATTCCTTTTTAAATAACTGTACATATTCCTTTTTTTTTCCTATTGCAGATAAGTCCCAAACTTTTTAAGTTACCTATGTTCTTTATCAATTAACATTTTTCAATAAAAGCCCTAATTTTTAAAATGGGATAAATACCCTTAACATTAATTGTACAAAAATTGACTTCATCAGCCATTTTAATTCAAATTTTCCATTCGTCATCTTTCTTCTCGATTAATAGTACAGAGAGTCTCTCTTACTAAACTTCGTAATCTGAATTCTGCACATCATCGTGTCGTATAAAAGCATTTAACGTTTGGAATTGCGATCCAAATATTGAAAAAATGGATGAGGTATCACAGGAACCAATTTGGGAGGGGGTGTTTGATTATGCTCATTCCTAGTATTGCAGCAATTTAATTTTTTTTTAAAAAAAAAATCTTTTTGATGATTTTCTTCTTGAGTTGGTTCAAGCAAATTTTTCGCTGTTAGGTTTCAAAATCTAATTAATACGAACTTCTCGTAACCTCAATAAATTTGACCTTGGACGAGGAAATAATTTTTGTACCATTTTGCTATGAACGAGAATAATCGGTCAAGTGGACAGATTAACACCTATTTTAATGTGTCCATTAATTTTCTTTTTGCATCTTGTAAGGTACAGCCATAAATGGAAAGAATATGTTTCCATTTTTTTCAGTCCAAGAGAGGACTTATCATTAAAGTAGTCCGGGAAATTAAAAACGCACGTGAAGCCCAACGGAAAAGAAGAAGAGGAAAAAATAGAGTGGAATGCATTGCGTAGTTAATTTAAATATACACATTTGATTCCTTATAATTATCTATAAAATACTTATAATGGGTTACGACAGTCTAATAATCTTTTCAAATCCAAATAGCTATCTTGTAGATAATTAATCTCCATGTGATGTAAGACTGTTTGAAAAAATTGTTTTGATAGCAAAATACACGAGGTTAACCAGTTTAACGATACTCTAATTGATTATAACAAAAGATACAGCAAACCTGGTAAACACGACCTCAATTCTATGAAAATTAATTTGTCTGTTATTAATTACTGGACATTCTGATGGCCATGAGAGAGAGTCAGAGAGCTGTCAAAATCAGTTTTAATCTAAAGGATTAATTCAAATGCCGTGTAAGTATAGCATCAAGAAAAGTACTTTCAAACCGTCTGCCTTTGTTTTTCATTCTTCAATTCCATGCAGATGGCAAGTCAAATAAAACATTGAAACGCATATAGTGAAGTAACTATTATTCTAATGTGTTTCTTAACCGACTGAGATTTCATACCCCACGAAATCAAACACTTATCTTCCCATCAAAATATGCATATAGCTTGTCTGTTAACATCAACATATGTGCTGACAGTAAAATTACCTTACAGTTCACAGGATATTTAATGGATATCTAATAGTAATTGGTAGGTCTACCCATCCAACAGTTGAATCACATCTTAAAACCAAATTGTCTTCCATTATTTTAATTCAACTAAGCTATAGTGAAATGTGAACGAGATGGAGCTTGGATAACAACATAGGTTTCATCTCAAACACTCAGGGATTAGTTCAACACTCAAAGGATGATAGTATACACCTATTGGGGATGGGCTATTGCTTAAGTTCACTTTTGATTATATTTGATTTGTCTTAATCATATTAGGTTTGATATTTGGACAGCCCATTAACCTACTTCCTAGTAGTGTTTGTGATATAATTTGGTTCAATTTTTAAACAAAAAGTCATTTGAATCAAATATAAAAATAATATGTAATTTAATTTGATTTAATTTAAATATAATATTAAATCTGAATCAAATTAATCCAATTTTTTGTGATTTTTTAAAATCAATTTGGTAGATTATTAAGTTTATTTAATTAATTTTTATATGACTTTTAAATTTATTGTTAATTTGATAAGTAATAAAGTAAATTGACACAATATAAAATCTAATAATTAATTGAGTCATGATTAATCCTTCAAAATAACATTTATGTAATTATAAGAAATAGAATAATGAAAAATTAAATATATAACAATTAAATAACAAACATGTTATACTAAAGGGTATATTACAAATTATTCATTTTTAATTAGCCATGTATTATGTTATAAACTTATTATCTAACATAACTAAAAAATGTCTAATACATTTAGAATATCATGCATACTATGATTATCAAAATTGAGTTATGACTTAGTTTCGGATAATCAGATTTTATATTAGAATATAGAAAAATTTACATAATTATAATATGCGGATTGATTTTGCTTGATTTGGTTTTCACCATAGGACAAAAAAAATTGAAACAAACTACAATAAAAAAAAATATATAATTTTTGTTTTCAATTTTCAATTTAATTATTTTTTTATTTTCTTAACGGTTTAGCGATTTAAAATAATTTGATTCGGTTTTTGACACTCCCAGTGCATCCTCCCCCTCCTCCCCAATTTAATAATAAAATTACTTAAATTGACCGCAAGGTGTACTCAAATCAAAGCTCACATACAATTGGTACTAAAAGTTTACTTCATAATATTTAATAATTCTTATTGATTTGATAATTAACATTTTTATAATATAAATCAAAATCACATTTAGTATATAGAGTTTTATCATGTTTTATATAGTTTATATACTTTACTCCATTAACATTAAATTTTCAACTAAACTCTCAGAGGTTTTAATTATAGTTTGCATAAATTTAATTTCTATTTATTGTCGAAAATTGAAACATTTAAAAGGTGTTCATACACCTATTAAAACATATAAAAACTGAGGTGGAAAAACATAGACCATAGAGACACAATAAATATTAGATCTCCCAAGGATCAACATATTACTTTTAATTATTATTTAATGAATTGAACTTTTTATTTATTTCGATTGATTCATAAATTGCTAAATAGTTATATGTTCACCCTTTTTATTAACACAAATACCACCCCTCCCCCAAAATAAGAAAGATTTTAGAGTTAGTATAAATTGTAGATATGCATTATTGAGAAATTTTATTCCTAGACAAAAACTTTTCAGTTACTATATTTATAATTAGGACAGAGATTAAAAAAAAGGAGAAAATATAAGATAGAATAGATAGTAAAAATACAATGAGATCAGCGAAAATAAATAAATTATAAAAAGGTATTAAAATGTGTATATGCAAAAATGATATAATTATCCCCAATAAAAATATTCTTGGACGTGTCTGGTATTGAAAGTTGAAACAGTTGATTTTGACGAATAAGCATGGTAACTGTAAAGGGCAAATAAATATTTAATAAAAATCGTAGCTACAAGCAATTATTTTCTAGAAAAATCTTAGAAAAGATTTTGGTCTTCCTCTGTCATTATTACGAATTGAAATGCTGCACATAACTAACTGGTAATAGCTTATGCCCGGTCACAAGTAAGACTAAGTCCAGTCATAATGTATTAATCCAACAAACTTTTAATTCATAATCATAAATTAATCCTTTTTGTAGCCTTACAATTTGTACGCAACTTTTCATGAAGATCGATCATACTGTGTCAAAGCAAAAAAATTGACCCGTTTCACCCAATAGCATTCTTGCATACCACTTGAAGACTCTTCAATTCAAACATTTTCTTGGTGCATGCAATTAATCATAAATATATATAATTTGTTATCACAGTATATTTTTCGTTGGAGGCGTCTTAAATATAGTTATATTTTGGCTGCCCACCAAGATAATCAAACTAATTGCATATGTAAAGATGACCCGTCTAAATTAATGGGGTGTGGACTATTACTTAGCTAAGCAAAGTTTCAATAAAGAAGAAACTGGCAATTAAGATGAGGTAGTCTCTCAAATTTGAAAAAGACTGCAACTAAACCCTTGAATAGTTAACTCTGATGGATGAAATACAATCTTAAACAACCATAAAAGGGGGACAGGGTTAATTAAAGATAACAACAAGACAAAGCTTAGTTGCCTAAAATAACCTTAATTAATATTTTACTCCTGTTGTGTATTTATTCCACATCGCTGTGATGATTTAACAGAAATAGTATATGAGGATTTTTCATGATACTTTGTTAGCTGGCATCAGCAGTATATATCAACTTCAAAACAAGGGGAGCCAACTTTGAGAATTGGCTTGATTCCAATTTGTACAGCAAAAAAACTATTTTATGTTGTACGATATAGCTAGCTATTAGTTATACCTTATAACACAACTAGAATAATCCGACAAGCATTCAATCAAATAAACTTTATGGTTGAATGTTGTAATTGTCCTGTTAATAAGGTAGAATGTATTATCGTGCCACATGTTGTAAAAGTAACTTTGTGCCCGAGGTCATATTTCAGAGAAGTTGTTTGTTAAAGGAATCATAAGAAGGTAACAGCATTGTTGTGTACCTGTCATGAATTGTTTTGTCAATATTATATATATATATATATATTAATTGTTGCTTGATTCAAGGCAAAATATGTGTATGTGCCATAACAACATAGAAATAGACCGTTAAAATGATGCTACTAGTACCACATCTATCTCTTTTTTTCCATGCGTGGTGCGAGTGTGAGTGGGAGAAGCACGAAAAGAAGGGTTTGAAATAGCTTTCAAACAGTGAATGCAAACTTTCACGGGCAAACATCCATTTCCTTCAACTGTCTCTATATGAAAACCATAACACCTTTTCTCTCTCACTCAACTTCCCACGTAACCTAAGCAACCCACCATTTTCATCATCATAACCCACACCGTAAGTTGACATCAACTGTCCCTGCTGAAAATCCTCAACAAACTACTTTGACTCTTCCCATCCAACTCTTTTTTGTACGCATAGATATAGTACATACCTCTCTGTATGTATAATAATATCTCATACATATTTCTAGACACATTTTTTTGCAGCTTCTTCACCCTCACTTTCCTCAGCTTACCCTTTTTGTCATCTCAATAAATATATCCTGTTACAACGACGCTAGCTTCATTTAATTCAAATGTTGCAAAATAGTATTCCAAACTGAAGATGAAAGAGTAATAAAAAGTAACATAAAATAAAATATACAAATAAATCAAATCAAATTCTTAACCATACCAGTCTCTAATCATATTTTTTCACCGATAAACATGGAAATTAATTCATAAATAATTTTAAATTCAATTTTTTTTCATAATAGTACAATTCAACTTGAATAAAATTGTCATTTGTTGAAGTTACAAGTGATCCTTACCAAAAAAAACAAAGGTCATATTTCCCTCCTTTCTTTTGGACCTATCTAGATATTTTTTACATGCTTATCTTGCAGGGATTGCATGAAGAAATAGGTGGCTCAGTCTAATTCATTCCTGCAGCCAAAGATGGTAAATCAACGGGTTCATAGAACGCTTTGACGTGTAATCCGACAAGGGTGAAGTAACCCATAAGAATGTATTTGTATGATGGATTTGGGTTTCTTGTTCTCGTAGGTATACAA
>JAMLFT010002197.1:0-26730 GCA_026544285.1 Pachyrhizus erosus | reverse complement strand
AAATAATAAAGTATAACCTTATTGTTATTTAAAAGGAGTTAAAAAAAATAGTCTTATATCTATTTTAAACTCTATCTCTTCCTAAAAAGAAGTTATTAAATTAGTATAAAACTCAACTATTATGAATAAATATATGATCAACAGAAAAATATTAATAGTAAAATCACAGATAACTTAATCTCTCTTAAAATAAAAGAAATAGAGGAATAATTATTTGAATACACAACAAATACATATTTATATAGGTTAATTATACTGATTAAGTAGAATAAATTTTTTTTCTCTAAACCAAAGATTATATGATTATAAATTACATTTATTAATAAATTAAAATATTATATTATAATTTTCAACACTCCACCTTAAGTTATAGTTTACTATGCTCTCAGCATGATAAAAAATAATTTATTTTTAATAATAAATAGAAAACATAAACAAAATTGAGTTCCACAAAAAAAAAGAGTTTGAAAAGCAACTTAGGGATATAAGAGAAGTCGAAGAGAAACACTAGAAAAAAAATAGTTTAGCCAAATAGTTGAGATCACCATCAACAAGAAAAAAAGTTCATGACAAGTAAAGCAAGGTTCGTCATTTTTTAAACTATATTTGGAAAATTCGAACCACTAATGTTAAAGAACTAAATTATTTAAACTTGGAACAAGGTTTACCACTTCTAAGACAAAAACGAACCAATACATCTCGGACATAGTTGGGACCAATGCATTTGGGATAAAGATGAGGTCAATGCATCTAATACAAAAGATGGGATCAATACATTTTACAGATAGGCATATAAAAAAATTTTGATCATGGTGATGGTCTCGCCTAAAATCTTGTCGATAATGTGGTAGCAACCAATAACAAAGGACAACAACTGAAAAGTTTTTTGCTGAAAAATAAGATATGAGCATAAGGATAAACCTACATCAACACAAATAGTCACTGCGTAAAAGGAGCTTATTGGAGAGAGAAAATGAGTCCAAAGCAAAACTTGTCAAATGAACCTAAAAAACATGGGGTTATGATTGCCCAAGGATAACGACCATTACATTAGAAGTGTCTGGACAAACAATAAGCCACTTGAAATCACTTTATATGTTTGATACCATGGTAAAATAAAAATAAATAGAGAAATAATTTATTAAAAACTATGTGTTTAAAAACATAATTAATGTGTGTTTATATAAGTTAATTATATTAATTAAATAGAAGATATCTTGCTTTTCCTAAATTAAAAATTATGAGTCTATAAATTACAATTATTAATAATTCATAATATTATATTATGATGTTCAACAATCCTATCAAATTTTAAATTTTGAGTTCTAATTCTTCAAAAAAAAATATTCATTTTTAGTATGTTGTTTATTTTTATTATTCATAATTAATCTTTATGAGGTTAAGTTTTTCTCTTTTGTTGCTCATTTTTGGTCCTTTTCAAGAACTAATTATTACAACAAAACATAAATAAGAGACTAAAAATAAAATAAAAAAATAAGATTAAGACTCAAAATCTAAAATTCAACAAGAACTAAAAATTTATTTAGTCTTAAAGATTTTTTTTTATTTTTAAAAATAAAAGAAATTCATATCATATTAAAATTATATATATATTAGTTTTTAGATACATTTATTGTTTCTCAAATATTATTGTCCATATTTGTAATTGTTGCTAGTGCTAAAAGTAGTTTTTTTAAAAATTAAAATTACTCAAACTTTGTTCAAGATTAAGTATATTAAAAGATGGATTAAATGAAATTTATGATTTTATAGAATGAAATGTTAAAAATATTCTATTATAAAATTTTAATAAATAATTTTGTAGTAATAATAAGGAAAATAAAATGAAAATTGACGAATTATAGTATATTAAACTTAGAATACAATTTTGTCTTAAGATCTCAATTTATAAACACGACTCTATGTATTAAAAAATTGATTCAATTGAATTCTTAAGAAAAGCTACAGAATGTGAAATATTTTACTTTCATATATTTGAATTAACATTTTCAGTGACCTAATTAAATTATTAATAATTTTTCCCAAGATTAAATCAATTTAATTTTACTTTTTTAAATACTGAATATTTTCTAACAATAAGGGAGTGTTTCAAAGATTAAATCAAGTAGAGCGATTTCTTCACGGGCGTTTATTCTAACTTCATCAAACATCAGAAAACTTAATAACTGATCAACATTAATTAACACACAATTGAATTGCAAATGAATGGGGCTAACAGATAAAACTATATCAAACAAGATTTCTCACATCAAATGAAATATGATGGGTCACTTATGTTAGCAACCAAGTGTGACACAAGACAACAATTAAACTAAGATGTACTTGGCATTCAAGGTATACACCTTGTTCGAGGAGAAACCATCCGATTTCTTTATGATTCACAAAGCTCCAGCACAATGATCTTTGATGACCTGAATTGAATCTCTCCCATATTCTTGGTTCTTGAATTTTCTTGATTTTTAACTTCGTAATCTTGTTTATAGATTTGTGTACGCTCCTACGATAGCATAACTGAACGGGAAAAGGAAAAGAAGAAAGAGTGTTGAGTACAAGAGGAATGAGGATGCTTGCCTTCCAGCGAGATTGTGACCACGAGTCACGAGAGGCCGGTATAGAATCGACAAAAAGAAACAAGGCACGAGAAATGAGAAGTGGCGTTTATTAAAAATGTAATATGTAGATACAGAACCAACAAGGAGATAAGTGGGAAACAGGAAGAAATAGTTTCATGGGGAAGTTTGTGACGGAGAAAAAGATAGAGGTTACAGAGGAGAGAGGAGGAAAAAAGCTTTATGAAAATTGTGGATAAATCTCAAATTATCTATCAGTTCTCTCAGAAGTAGGTTCCACGGCAGACACACCTCAAGAGGCATGTAGCTAAGATGATTCTCAAATTTTCATGCTGTGAGATATCCCACTTTTTCAATCAAAGCCTGAATATCAGCACCGCTACTCCCCTCAGTTGCCTCGATGATGTTGGGGCTGTCCAATGGCATGACATCTGAAAGAGGGTAACTTCTGTTATTATGGAGTTGACTGATTGCACTGCTTCCTACTCCCTTCAGTATGACACTTTTATGTAGGCCACCAAGAAGTCCTTCATAATCTGTGTCGCCGCATTCTCCAACGAACACTACCATCTTTGACAGTTCAAAACCCCATCGAACATATAGGTATCTGAAAGTAAATCATATTAAGTAGTCATATGTCACAATAGAGGAAATAACGTAAGAGAAAAGAAAAATAGTTCCTATAGATGTACAAGAGCATGGCTGATAACTTGCATCTGTCCTAGCACATTTTCAAAGACATTCCGTAATTTCATACCAGAATGTCAGAAAGAAATGCAGTAACTGTCTGCCTCCTCACCCCTCCATCCCAAAGGAGAGAAAAGGAGACGCTGAGGTATACAAGTATACGGAAATACTAACTTTTGGCATGATGGAATTTATGGAATGATGATTCAATAATACCTGAGGGCTTGGGAACGAGATGCCAGCACTGGAATTACATTCAGTCTTGTCCCATTTTGACAATATATAGGATGGCAACGCAGAGCTTGGATCCTTATTAACTTACGAAGCTCCTTCACAGGGGGAGTCTGCAAAAATAAAATAAAGATAAAACAATAAAACTCGAGTGAATCTGGAAAAAAAAATAAATTGCACAAAATATTCTGCACAGAATCTTAATGACTAAAAATGATTTTAAATACCAATTAATGAACTAGAAATAGAATAAAAAATTACCATTCCTGGCTTTCGCACTTTGAAAGCATAACAGTAGTCAGTAGAAAGCTGTTCAGCAGGACTCACAATTTGTTCATTCTCACCCTTCTTATCAGTGATTGAATCAGCCCATCGCACTAAAGTCTTCCTCAATCCTTCTCCGCCCCAACGGTATTCAATGTGTGAGTGGTAATACAAGTCAACCACAAATGGACGATCTCCAGGATTGAGGGATGGATAGTATAGATCACTGCCACTATTGCAAATATAAGCATCAAAATCAATGGGACTCAAGCCACCTGAGATTAGAAATGACTGTATCTCAGATATTGTTAATGATGTTGATAATATGAAACCTACAGAGCCCTCAGCCCTATCCTTTCCAGCAGACTCAAAGATGGCTTTAATAGTTTCAAGAAGGCCCGAAGTGGTATCACAATCCACTGCAATGACAAATAGGTGTTTTCTTCTCCTTAATGGAGGAAATTTACCAGCATTAGGATTTTGATCTGATTTTTCTGTAGCCCCACCCCTGCGTATGTCCTTAGAGATGCCCTTTGACCATGACAAAACAGCATTCTCTAGTTTTGCCCCTCTATCAGCAGCATTTATATCAGAATCCAAAGAATTGTCTCCACTGCCCCCACTCTTCTCTCCATCTAATGAAAACTTCAGGTTTAGAGATAAGTCCTGTATATCTCTCAAGGAATCACCTGGTGACTCTGATTCTGAACTTTCGCCTCCATCCTCACTTCGCAGCCATTGCGGATGCCTTGGTTTGCAAGTGGCTATTTTAGACAGGTAACTCTTACAGTGCTCAGGCCATGAAAATAAATGAATATTCTTTAACCCACTCTGTCTACACTTTGCCCAAAGTTGCTTGTTGCTAACAAGCTTCAAAAGAGCATCTGCAATAGACTGCTGATCATGGGGATCTACGAGCAGACCATTGTCAAGTACCTGTATTAGTAACCAATCAGACATGAAAATTCCAAGTGAACTTTTTCAAATCAATACATAACCACCAATCAGTAAGCATACCCTATGAATATCAACAGGGCCTCCATTTTTAGTAGCAACAATCGGCAAACCATGAGCAGCTGCCTGTTGAACAAACACACATGTTAATGTTTACATCTCCAAAAAGAAATAAACCAATAATAAATAATTCAAGATTGAGAAGACCACCTCAATTAAGGTAAGACCAAATGGCTCAATGAAAGCTGGATTAATGAAAACACCCTGCATAGATATTGCATCTGAATGAAATGTAAAATGACAACATAGTTTGCATAGGAAAGAATTAAACAAGATATGATGCAAATATACAGATAGGCTCACGCTAGTGTATTCACACCAAACTATTATATCTAGAGAAATATATATAAGGGATGCATTCTCACATGACTGATAGAGAATGCTTTCACAGACATTATTGACTGTCTCATATGAACTAATGAGGGAAAAAAGGAGGGGGGTGTCCATGTAGGCAGCCACCATTGTTAGAATCACAATTCACAATTCAGATTGCATGATCCGATAGGTTTTGGCAAGCCAACCATTTGTATCAAGTTATTATGCATTGCAGATGGTTTTGAATTATGCAATATACATCATTGATACAAATCATACAATCAAATGAATGATGCATTGATTTTTTTTCTTTTTTGCTTTTCTTTTACCAAATCTCATCAGAGAAATTATGAAGTCAAAGATGCTTACAGTTCTGAATGAAAAGGAACCGGAAGCATTGCTGACAACTTCCTGTTTGATTATTCCATTGCTTCATTTTCACTCTTCTGAAACATAGGCCTCACAATCATGCACTTATTCTATGTAATAGTACACGCCCTATTGGGTTGTTGCATTGCTTTGTTTTCATTCCTTTGTAACAGAGGCTTCACACATTCACTCACTCAAAGACACAACACACTTTATCTAGCTATATCATTACTCTAGTTTCGTTCCTCTCAAACGTAGACTTTATGCAGTCACGTTAGGTGGCTCCTACGGCTAAAAAGAGAAGGAAACATGCTAGCTAAGAATGTTTTTCTGTTCCTGATCTTAGACTACAAGTTAAATGTAGTTATCATCTAATGTCCACAAACAATGTGGTGTAATGGAATTTTATGAACTAGCATTTATTAGAAAGACAAAGAATTACAATTTACAATTTCATTGTTAGGATTCAATTGCAAGGTATGGGACTTGAGTCCCACATTAGAAGTATGGGATGCTAAGGTGGGGTTTATAAAGCTTCAGGCTCTCCAACTTCAACAGCTAGCTTTTGTGGTGTAGTTCACCCAAGGTTCTTATCAATTGATTGCAGAGCTTTCCACCATGTCTCTTGGCTGCAAACAAATGACACGCGTTGTAGTTTTCACTCGAGACTAGTTAAAGGGCTAGTGCACAACCAGATAGTGTAGATGCCAAGGTTGCAGAGAGCATCATGAGATGTTAGGATCCAATTGCAAGGACTTGAGTCCCACATTGAAAGTATGGGATTCTAGTGTGAGGTTTATAAGGCCTTGAGTTCTTTAACTACAAGGGCTAGCTTTTGTGGTGTAGTTCCCAAAGTTCTTATCATTCAATTAGGCTATATTTAGATTGATGGTAAAAGGTGGAATGGAGAGGGATGGAGTGGAAGAAAAGTTGTTCCACTGACTGGTTCCTAAAAACAGGGATGAAACATAATGGAAGAAGATGGATAATGATTCATTTCATTCCATGGTTTAACCCAATGTTATCAATGGCGGATAGTGGAACATGGCATACTGGAGCTCCCTTCACAAATTACCTATGGCAATTGACAAAAACTCTGTCACACCATTCTGCCATAGTGGTGTCATGGCCGCTATTTAACAATGGTTAACCCCAATTTTCTTCCCCCAATGGAACAAAAATTTTAAATTACAAAATGACTATTTTATCTTTTCATACTTTATTCTAATCATCGTCTTAAGGATAATATATTTAAAATAAGTTATTGTGGGAATGAAAAATGACTCATTTTGTTTCATTAGTTTTCCAAGCAATGGAATGAATTTTTGTTTGGTTCCATTATGAAATATCCAAACAATAGAAAGACTTTCTTATTTCATTCCATTGGATTGGGAAACTAGCAAATCAAAATGTCATTACCACTAATCCAAACATAGCATTATGATGGCATTATTGTATTATTGGAGTTTACTTTTTCCTTTCCTTAGTGATAAATGAAATTTAAGTATTATTTGGGACCACGGAATATTTTCTTAATATTGCAGGTGTTGAATCATGTATATTGAAGTTCTTCATTAATGTGTTTCTAATCATATGATATGTTACGATTCAAAATCTCATTTAAAAATTTAACAAACAATTCCAAAAAAATTCACAATTCAATAACCATGCTTAAGATAGTAGTATACAGTACATCAATTTTCTTCTAATCCATTTTAAGTTTAAATTGACATATCATCGTGAATTCTGATCAAATAGTTAATGTTACCTTTGTCTTTGCTGCTAAACGATATATGTCAGGAACATCAGATTGTTTGTGATGTTTAGGATATGCCACTTGCCCATACAGATCATACTTGTCAATTAGCTTAAGTACTGAGAGAAGAACAGAAGCATTTGTGCTTGACATTTCATCAATTCCATCTCGGTTACCCATAATTAATGTCTGAAAACCCACAGGAGGGACAAAAATTGATCAGTCAAGCAAATCAATTCAAATGACCTGAAAATCAGGAACAAATGATATTAAAAAAGTGCAGACTGATCATTCATAGTTTCATACAAGGTTGGCAAGCTCTCGAAGGGGTCGACATTCTCCAAATGCTTTTACCAAAGTTGTGATGTTCTTTTTGGGGTCCGGTCTAGCAAGGGCAAGTATCATCGGCTTGCGAGGGTTGGTAAAGAAGCGCATTATCTAGCAATCACAGTTTAAATTGGCATTAAATTCCATTTTGTATTGAATTACAGACAGAACTTGCTAGTCAATAGACATCTAACCTGATCAATTATAATCCAAAAGCATTAAACTGTATAATTATTCAGGAAATATAACATAAATGCAGAAGGTATTTATAACCTCAGACCAAATATGCGGATCTTGGGGGGCAGGATGGTCCAAATTCCCTTCTGGTTCACCTTCTATATCACCATCGTGTGGAACAATATGATGGAACTCCATACCAGGTGGAATTGTCTGCAAGATGCAATGAGATTATAACATCTAATTTTACATGACATGCCACTTGCAATGAAATATTACTTAAAAACTAAAATCTTGCATCAGGAACTGGACTCCACAATAACTGCCGTTATCAAGAGGTACTATGCAAACTAAAAGCTAGGCCTATAGTCTTTCCAGGACAGGACTAATAAGCCATAGAAATACAAAGATGGAAAACAAAACTTCATGTCTCATCTCAAGTTAAAGTAAGAATAAAATGACAAGAAAAACAGAGAATATGCTCATACAAATTAAGCAAGTGGGCAAGACATTTTGCTATAAGAGTCAGATTAAACAGAAAGGCTAAAATCAGTCACCGACATTGAAAAATGAACTTGGTATATCTCAATTCGAAGGTATATTTAAACTTGTAATTTTAACTCTAGCCACCTGAAATCTAAAACTCAAAATCATGGTCCACAAAAAAGGTTATAAAGATGTAGCTTGAAAGTTTAATTTGGATCCAGTACTTACCGCCATGCGAGGCATGAATCTCCCATAGCAGCTCACGTTACGCCTGATCCTTGCTCGTATTTTACGCTCCAACACTGGATCAAAACCATCATACAAGCGCCATTGTTCTTCTATTTCCTGTCTAGTGCTTGTTATGACTATTTCAGAACCATCAAGGGCCAATTCCTCAGCTTCAATCCTACGCATAATCTTGTAAGTTGTGTTTATTTCATCCCTCGATAGTCGACCTTGCTTTAAAAGTTGTTCCAACTTATCTCGGCCAAGTGAATGGCCAGTAAAAAGCATCGGGACATTTAATGCGCCAGATAGAAGAGCAGCCGAGTCACCTGCATCGGCATAATGTCCATGGATGGCAACCGGCCAGACAGCATGCCCACTCCCAATCTGTTCCCCTAGGGACTTGGACATCTGTATAATGTGGTTAAGCGCTCCATCAACAAATTCAGGAATGTAGGGCCAGAGAAGTTCTTTTGGAATATATTTATCTCTTGGACCGAAGGGAATACGAACAATATAAGAACCACTGCTCTCTCCCATGTCATCTCCAAAATCATCTGCATCTCTTGGAGTCAACATTTCTGTCGGCTCCCCATAACTCCAATCTACATCTGGTGATGACACTTGTCTAGTTAGCAAATCAACTCGATAAACTCCCGGCATTGATCCCAATGCCCTTGCGAGTTCCACAACATACTTAACCTATTCAGCAGAAAATGCACATTCAGACAAACAGAAAGATTTTAGTTTCCCACATATTGTCAGAGAAATAGCATGTTTGTGTTAAAAGACACATTTAGATCAAAAGACACAAGTGTTTTGCTTTCCCTGACAGACAATGAACGTACTATCACAGGTTGGAAACGGTAATCCAAATCAGCATTAAAAAGTTAAGGGTATGTTTACTTTTATTTTCATTTCCTACTTTCCCTTTTCTATTTTTGCTTTTAATTACAAAATTTTGATCCTGTTTGCAAAGAATTTTGAGGAATAAACAAAAAAAGAAAAAGAAATTGTTCACCGATTCCTATACAAATCTTTGAAAACAATGTGGCAATTTTGTAATTAAAAGTAAAAATAGAGAATGAAAACAGATAATGATTTCTCAAAGCATACGGGGACTAAGAGAATCTTGATACCAAGCAAGATAAGATGAAAAGTATTACCTGACCACCCGTGTCAGAATCACGTCCCAGCTCCATATTCTCACCTCGTATTAGGCCATGAATGCTGCAGATATATACACTCTTAGTGAAAAACAAAAGAATAACGAAATCAAACACACCAGAGATACCAGAGAGAATACACAAATTACATCGCACAATAAAATCAGAAACATGCAGAGTAACAAGAAATATACTACATTAATCATCAACAGAGCTTGATTCAATTACACGTTCACTTCAATCAAAAAACGAATGAGGTGAAGGATACCTTATGAGTACAATGTAGAGCTTCTTCCCTTTCTGACTGTTGGCCCAAGTCTCCATGGCATCGGCGGAACTGATTCTCGGCAACCTGGATCGGTTGGCGTCGCCGTGAGCCGACACGTCACTAACCGGATCTCCCTTCTCTCCTTCCGACAAGTCCTCCGACATATCCGCGGTGGCTTCCCTGCGCCCTCGCTCGCGCTCAAGACGACGCTTGTTCACTCTCTGCACCGCCTCACTCTCCAGCTGCTCATATCCAACACAACACAGCACCACGATCACTCATCACCAATCAAACAAAAACAAAATCACAAAAAAAAAAAAAAGAAGAAAAGAAGCATACACCATAATTCAGAATTCACATAATTGAGAAGCGAACCTGCTTCTTCTGGCGAGCGAGGTTCCAAATCCGCCAGCACATGTTCTCCAACCTGGTGTTCCTCTCCTGAGGACTCCTGGTGGAGGAAGCCTGGAATATCAAATTGAGTAAATCAGTGGAATCGGTGGAATAATGAATACAATTAGAAAGCGTGAGAGAGAGTAGTACCCGAACCCAAGAGCGATAGAGATCGGTCTCATCGAAGCCAATAACCTCTTCGACGAAGTAGCGAGTGGGGCTAAACCTGCCCCTCTCTCTGAGAAGCAGAGATGATTTTGCATCATCGAGGCCAGGACCAACGTCCAGTATAGCTTCAAGATAGCTGTTCAGCCAATCGTTTCCTGCCATTTATCCTCTATTGTCACTTCTTGCTGCTGCTTCTTGTGCTTTTAAAGAGAGTGTTTACGAATGAGAAGAAACAGATTTGAGGTGAGGGAATAAAAATTGAAAAAAAATAAAATAAAGAAGAATATTCTTCCCAGGAGGAGTCTCGAAATTGAGTGAGAGAGACGGAGAAGTTAGTTTGCAGTGGTCTCTTGGCCTTTAAGCGGTTAAATGTGTTTTTTTGCTTTTCTTTTATTTTCTCACTTTGGTTTCGTTTCGGTCCTAACAAGTCATAGTCATGCCATCGGATGGGATGGGATGGGATGGAATGGGATGGGCCCTCGGAGCAATCCTCGGCACTTGTCAACGGGAATGCTTTCTACTTTCTTTCATTATTTTATTTGTTGTGGTTAATAAATTTCTTATTAATTTCCAATTTTTCATATCTTTCTTTTTAATACTACCATTACAATTTCATTCAAATGTATTCACACTCTAAAAAATTTCAACAAATCGTCTTTTTTAACTAATTGCTACAAGAGTTATATTTAAGATAATTGTTAATTGATTAATAACTAATACTTTAGTTCCAGTGTTGCTTGCAAAAAATATTTATTTTATTTAGTTAAATTATATAATAAATTATAATTTTAAATATATAAATCATCTTATAATTAAATAAATATTATAAAAAAATTATTTTTTATTTATCAATTATTTTAATAGATAATTTTATTAAATACTTATAATTTAATAAGTTATATTAAAAAATTAGTTTTTTACTAGTCTATTTAGTAAGTTATTTTAGTAATTTGTAAATTAATTTGATTAATTTATAATTTAATTTGATGAAAAACTTGTTTGATATATAAATTTATTTTAATAATTTCTAATTTATTTTTATAAATTATTTTAATTAAATTATGAAAATAAATTAGTATATAAGTTTTTTTCTCTCTAATTTATTTAAGGTTCTTTTTAAAAAATATCAATTTAAAAATTAAATAATTAAATATGAGCTTTTTATGATTGATTATGTTTGCATTATTTAAAATTTATTTTTAAATTCAATCATAATAATTTCTTTAATTAAAATTTTTATTAATTTATTTATTTTATAATTGAAGAAATATTAATAATTTGTCTAAAAATAAAAAATCATCATCATCTCTACAATATATATTAAAAAAAAATATCTAAAAAGATGAAAAATATCATTATTTTTGTAATGAAGATTATAAAATATAAATAAAATGTTTCATAAAAAATAAGAAAGAAATATGTAATATTTACATGTCATTATATCTGACACCAAATCCTAAATAGAAATAATTATCTCAATATTAATTATATTTTATTTTTAAAATATTATAATTATATAATTTTTATTTTTTAAATTCTAATAATATGAATAGAGTCTTTTATATAATATAATTGTGTAATTTTAATTTTTTTATAATATTTTATCAAATATTTAATAAATATTGTTCATATAAAATTAAATGATGACGAATTAATAATATGACGCCTAACATTTTGTCTCATACATAATATTGGGATGACTTAATTATATTTTTAATTCTCAAATGTTATAATTATATAGTTTTAATTGAATTTTTCTATTACACAAATTATGTTTTTTTAGATATTTGACAAATTTATAATCACAATGTTTAGAAAACAGAATTTATATAATTGTACAAATTTTTAATATTAAGTTAATAATATGTGTTAATATTATTGAAGTTGATATTAATAAATATATTCATAAATTAATATTAATATATATAAATTGGTGTTAATACATAAGGTATTATAAATTTAAATCAAGATATAGTTATTAATTTATTTGTTAATATTCATGATATCTAATAAACATATTTAATTTATTCATAACCCATAAATATACATTAGTTTATATTTATTAATATTTATATTATCTATATATATTTAATAATTTATTATTATATTAGTATATTTGATCAATTTATTAGTAGTATATAATTATAAATTTAATTTTAATATTATTAATGTTAAATAAATATACACTATTTTGTTAATTGATATTTATTAATATTAGATTTAATATTATTAACATAAATAATAGTATTAGATATGTTTTTATTCATTTTAATTTGAGAAAAGTATGTTTTTAGTTTTCTAAATTTAAAATTTATATTTTCAATGTTTATAATTTAAAAAACTTATTTTTATTCTTTTATCCAAACTTCTTTTGTTCAAATATCATAAAAATTAATAGTTAAAAAAACATATAGGAATGATAAAGTATTCGATAATACAGATATAAAATTAAAGTGAATTGTTATATAAACAATACATACAAAATTTGAAATGATCACATTTTGACAAAAAGATTAAAATAAATATTTTAAAATTATAAGAATAAAAAATTAAATTAAAAAAATTAAAAAATAAACTTACCTTAAATTTAGAAAATTAAAAACATATTTAAATTTATATGATATCAATAGTGTGTATTTAACAGTATTAAATAAACGTGCAAAAGTCATAAGATAGTATCAAATTTTTTATTCTGTTCATATATTTTTATCATTAAAGATATGTTTTATAAAATATTTACAATAATTCCTATTTTAATTGTTAAGTAAATAATATTTTTGATGTTGATATTACAAAATATAATAGAAAAAAAAAATATTCTTCATATTACAAAGCATTCATATAAAGGTAAAAGAAAAGACACTTTATCATAATCATCTACAATGTGAATTCTGTAATTGCTTCCAAGATTCTAACTGTTGCAATCAATTTCAGTTGATCATCCAATAAATTATTCTTACAATTCAAGTTAGCAGGAAAATAAATGACAAGGAAGGTAATTTAGAAAAATAACGAGTTATTGATGCATCACTACCATGATAACAAGCAGGGACAGAACCAGACTTAGAGGATAGAGGGAGTCGACTATAAAAATGAATTTCCTCCAATAAATATATAGAAATCAAATTTAATATAAAATATTTAAAATTATATATTTCAAAATATTAATTATATAAAATAATCAAACATTAAAAAATTATAAATGTCAAATCAATTTCACATGTACCAAGATCCTTAATCAAATTATAATAAAAAAATTATCCACATTAACATATTTTTTAAAGAAATGTTTTATTAATTATATTCTAAAAATAAAAATATATTAAATTCAGATTGCTTATTTTTTTTATGAAACAAAATAGATTGTGTAATTAAGCAAATTATTTTCTATAACTGTAATGTATCTTATGTGCAGTTTACACACTGACACGGTGGAACTATTACACTTAAAGCCAAAAAATACGTTGATAAAGAATGTCCAAAAAAAAAAAAACAAAGACGAAAAAACAAAGAAAATAATAAATAATAGTGCTAACAAGATAATATTTGTTAATGTATGTAAAAATTTACTATATTAACATAGTATATAGTATTTATTTTTCAAATGAATTAAAATCAAGCAATACAAAGGGAATGTTAATAAATTTATTTAATTATGAATACAATTTTTAATTAACTTTTAAATAACAATAACAATTTATAAAAGAAAAATTTTATTAAAAAATAAATTATACTCAAATATTTTATTTAAAAAATAAAAAAATATTATTATGTCCATAATGAAGAATATAGAAAATAAAATAAAAATAACTATTTAAAATGAAAATAAATATTATCTTTAAAACAAGAATTACAAAAATAAATAAATAAAAAATATTTTATCAAAAAATAAATAAAAAGATAAATAACAGTTAAATATCATTATATCTATAATTAGATTCTCAAAAAAAAATATTTTGATATTAACATATTAAATATTATAAATTATAAAAGAAACAAAAAATTCAAATGGCCAAGGCCCCCTATCCATCAATGTAATTTCGTCTTTGGTGACGTGTTGATGTGACACGTAATATGTTGTGTTGAAGTGACATGGGAAAATGGAGAATAAATTACTAAAGTTTATGGCAGAGTTTGAACTCAAATAAGATACATGAGTAAATACATTAAATTAATAAATATATACTGATAATGTTGAAATTGAATCTAAAAAATTCAAAATTATTTAATTATGATAGATAGATGACTTGATTTTTATAATTGAAAGGGAATAAAATTGTGCAGTTACAATATCTTTTTTATTTTTTAATCTAATTTTCTCTTCATTATAAAAAACACATTACATAAAAGAAAATATAATAAAAAATTATATCTTATCAATGTACTAAATAATTTATTATAATAAGATAAAATAATTATTTTATTATATATTAGTCATCAAACAGATAAATACAAAGTTATATTGGATTGAAGGGCTCATGTTGATTTAAAATTCATGGATTCAGAATATTTGAGGTGGATACTAAATCTCAATTTTTAATTAATTAAAATATCAAAAAATTAATTAACCTTGATTTTAATTATTTTTTTCTAACAATCTAGACTAAATTTTTTTTTTATTTTGTGTATTTTTTAAAGTTTCTCTATTTTATGTATCTTTAAGTATTTAATTTGATGATTTGATCCAACTAGATTTAATGATGATCACATTAGATTAAATTATATTATTTTTTATATATTTAAATATTTAATAATATATTAATTTATGTCGAATTATCTTAAAAAAATTTAATTCGATATATATTTATTTTTAATATGAATTATTGATATTATTTTAATTAGTTATAACATTAATTATCAATTAAAACTGTACATCTAGAATTAACTAAAATTAATTTTGATTTTTTATGTGATATTTTTGTTCTTTTTATTCTTTTTATTTTCTTAAAAAGTTAATTTTATGTTAACTTCTTCGTCTTCTTATGTTAGTATTAAAGACAGAATTGTCATGCTTACATGTGATAGACATATACTTATCTCATATTCTTCTTTCCCAACCTCGTTATCCACTTCTTCTTTTTCTACTCAATTCACATTTACATTTATACATAGTATATCATTCACCCCGTCATGTTAGCTTTCCTTACTATAACCCTTTTTCACTCTGAGTTTGTCTCATTGATGTTGTTGTAGCATCCTTTTGCGAGCTTCTAGCGAACCTAATCACAACAATTGTTATTACATTATACTCATTCAAATCACTTTACTCCTACGTGTTTTCTCATTCTTGCTTAATTTCACAGTTTCAACTCAATTTGGAAACAAACTTGGAGCAAATTTAACTTTTCGAACCAAGTCGTCGACGGTGATTTTTGTGAAGATGTTCATTCTGTGATCCTTCACAGGTTATGATAATCTTGTAGTTGTTGATTGAGAACAAAGTAGAAGCAGAGAAAGAAAAACTATAGGAACAGTAAAAACTTTAACAAAAATTACCTTTGTAAATCTTTTTAAAAAAGTAAATGATCAAAATGATTTTTTTTTTTAAATAAAGAATTAAAATAATAAAAAAATGACAAAAAAATGTCTTCTAGTAACTAAAACTCATTATTTTCATCTTTTTCATCAATCACAAACACATAAATTAACATTTTATATTAAAACGTGTCCATTAAAAAGTAGTTAGTATTCTTAAATATGGTTATTAATTTTAAATTTCATACTATATGAACAAAAATAACTTTTTTTATCTAGACCTAGAATATTAAACGATTGCATTTCATATCAGGTTTACACAATTTTGAACACGGGAATTACAAGTTTAAAAATAATAATGTTAAATCCAAACATTTTATTTTCCACTTGGATTGTCTTTTTCACGTCAATTCCGTGCTTCTCTAAGAAGTCAATGTTTCAATGATTATTATATTATATTATATGAAAAAAATAAACTATTTAAAAAATGTTTTTTATTTTTATTATTTATTTTTAAAATTTATTAATTAAAATTATTTATTTTTAAAATTACTAGATCCTAAAAAAATATATTAAACATAAAAAATAAAAATAACTTAATCTCTCATTATACATTATATATTATAAAACAAAAACTGGTAGCGTAGCAGGCAAATGCCATACTTCTAGTGTGACTGATTTCTCTAATGTTAATAATACTACTAATAATAAATATTTAAAGCTACTTATTGAATAATTAAAAATACAAACAAAAATCTGGGAGAATGGAAGACTTTTAAGTGCAAATACTTTTCCAACCAATGTTAAACTGTTAATCATCGATAATAAAATATCTGCTAATGAAAAATTTAAAGCTCCTAATTAAAAATTGAATACTGAATAAATATGAAATTTAATATGATAAAATTTTAAATGTTTTCTTTTTAACTAATTAAAAATGTGTTGTATGAAAGAAAAAACTATAGCTACTTTAATGATACTCTTATTTCAAAAGAAATTAATCTTTTACTGCAACTGATAGATATTTTTAATATGCAGTAAAAAATAATTAGAACTTTTAAATAAAAACATTGAATATACTTTGTTTAATATCTTAGAAGTACTTATCAAGTAATAATTCATTATAAATTATAAAATAATAATAATAATTATTATTATTATTATTATAGTGGGTACGGGTCGTTTTCTCCACCAAGTATAAAATGATGTCCTGCATTGAAAATACTCTTTTTTTTGGCTGGTTGATCTGAAAATACTTAAACACCCCTGCATTGAACGGCAGAAATCGATTTGGGACGTACACTTCACGGGTTTAAGCATGTGATCTCAATTATTAGAATATAAGTTTATTAAACAATACTAATTGATCAACTTAACTAACCAATATGCTTTCTTTTGTGTATGTTAGGTTAGCAGATTCTTTCTTCTAGGTATGCTTAGAAGATATTAATTTTTTAAAATGAAATATGCTTTTTTTTTTTCATATAACTAAAGTATTTCAAAAAGTTCAGAATGATCGTGAATGTGTGTAAGGAAAAACTTTAAATATTATATAATAATATATTATTGTTTTCTTTTACAATAAAGTAAACAATGAAGCAAAATATTATTTCTTTTGTGTATGTTGGATTAGCATATTCTTTCTTCTAGGTATAAAGAAAAACTTGAAATATCGTATAATAATATATTATTGGGTTTTTTTACAATAAAAATATATTTAAACAACTCAAACAAAAAAATAGATAATAATTGTTAGAATACGTTTGAATAAATTTCACCATAAACACTTTTAAAAGAAAAAAATAAAAAACATATAATAATTTTTTTCATAAATTAAAACATCAGATTTTAGAGAACAAATACGAGAATGTTTCTATCAGTTCATGTATAAATAAATTTTAATTTATAAATTTTTTTATTTCAGTTTTATTTTTTTATCTCTTAAAAAGTATTTATAGATAAATTTATTTAAATATACTTTTAAAATACCAAAATTTTAAGGGGAAAAACTTTTTAAATATGGGGTAAAAGACATGAGACTTAGAGTTAGTTTGTTTATACTTGATTTTTAAAATAATATATTTTTGTAATAAAACAAACAAATTTTTTTTTGTCTATGCTTAATTTTTAAAACAAGTTCTGTTTGTAGTAAAATAAACAATTTTTTTAATTTTTGGACTTGTTTGTTCAAACTGATTATTTTTAAAATAAGTCATTTTTCTTAAAAAAAAATAAAATTTATATACTTCTTAAATAATTGCTTATTTGAAAAATGCTTATTTTAAATAATTATTTTAATATTAAGTAATTTGAAATTTAATCTAAATAAATATTTGCTAAAAACAATGACTGCAACAAATTTTATTTAATCAACAAGAGTGCTGCAAACTAGCCTTACTCTCAACAAAGAAAAAGTAAAAATAACAATAATCAACTATATACGTCCATATAATGTATAATAGTAGCATCATGATAAATGAAGAAACAAAAATATGACTATTCATATAAAAAAACTCACAAAAATATATTTATTTAAGAAAAAAACATGTAAAAGAGTTTTTACTAAAAAAATAAAGCATAAACGAGTATAAATACCTCTAATAATGTATTAAAATTAATCGATTTATGATTGTTTTAAAAATAGATTAAAAAAGGTGAACATCTCTAATAACGTATTCATACAAATTGACTTACGATTTTTTTAAAGCAAATAAAAGGAATAAAAATAAAATTTTAACTTTATTAGCTCCCTAAATAAAAATGAAATTTTCATAAAGAATAAAATATTTAATTCATTAATATCTGACTTTTTCGTTATCCTTTATACAGGTTATAAAACAAAATATAGAAAATAAATTTTAAAATTTTAAATTAAAGATAAAATAATTAAAAAATCTTATTTTTATCTTAACTAATAAGAAACATAAATTTTAAGATAAAATAAAATATATTTTAATAATAAATATTAAAGATATTCTTCAATTTTATCAACATGTAAAAAAGTGATATATGTTTTATAATCTCTAATTATTTTGTTATAAATATTTATTAAATTCTATAATTAAATTTTTTAAAATTTATTTTATAAATTTTATCTTAAATTTAGTGATGAAAGCTCTAATTTCATATAATTTTTTTTTTCCTGTTGACCTATTGAATCTTGCTTATCACGTATTTTGTTTCGATTGCTTAAAGATAAGATATGTTGCTTGACAAATATTATTGGAATAAAATACATGATATTTTTTACATAAATAATGTTGTTTAATTAGTTTTTTAATAAAAATATACTTTGGAGGCTAAAAATCAACAGAAAAGCAAGACATAACTAACAAATTGTCAGGAAGAAAATAAATAAAAGAATTTAAAAAACAAACTAAATTAAAAATCACAATCACAAAAAAAATTACAATAAATATCAAACAAGAAGCAAGAAACAATAAATTAAACATGTTGTGTTAAAATAAAAAATTAAAATCCATAACCAAAATTTACAATGAAATCAAACTCCAGAACCATACTTCATTGCCACAATAAATAAAAAAAATTATCAATCTGCAAATATGATGAACACTGGTCCATGCATGATTAATACTCGCTACAGAGAACGATGAACGCTCTATCAGTATCAATAAAATATCCATCGTAATGAAATTATTTATATGTCCTTCATTAATACATATAAAATTAAAATGTTTTACTTTATTTGACTTTTGTGTAGACGTGTGAGATTAAAATATTATATTTTATTAATTTTTGTTTGTATTTACAAGATTGAATTATTTTGGTTTATTGTTTTTTTCTTGTGAGTTTGAAGTATTTTAACATTTGAATTTAGTTTGTATATTGAAAAAATTTGATTAGTAAAATTGTGTAAAATATTTGAATAATTTTAGTTTTAATTATTGAAATTATGTTTTTAAAATATTAAAATAAATAAAAATTATAATTAAGTATTATTTAAAATATTTTAATTTTTTTTAATAAATATCTATGAATATCACAGATATTTGTAAATATTAAAAAAAATTATAAGTAATTACTTAACTGGTACTTGTACAAATAACAAGATAAATTTTTATCTTCAAATAACAAGTGATTATTACTTGTCCATCCCCCATTACTATCCTTAATAATTCTCATGTTTCAGCTCAATCATTATATTCACATGGAATGGGCCCAACTCTTTCACAATCAGACATTTTCTTTTTTATCTACAGATTGATGCATCAAATGTGCAAGTAATTCTTACTGTGTATAATAATAAATTAGTTTTCTTTTTCTCTCCCTTAAAATCAAATAAATTTTTTTAAAAAGTATAACTTAATTAATTTAATAGTATTTATAAATTGTTGTAAATCTTTAATAGATAATTTTTTTTTTACTTTCCTCTTTTAATAAATAACAATAAAAAGGATTGTTCTATTCTTTTTCTTCATTAAAAATTTTCCTCTCTTTTCTTCCTTTTAAAAAAAGGTCTGACATTATATTAATTTTTTTAATGTTTGTTATAAAATATTCTTACTTTACATAGTAACATTATTTTAAAAAAAAAATATTGTCACCAAATAAATTCTTTAAAAATAATTTAAAACACATTATCATATTTTAAAAAATATTTTATATATTTAAATAACTAATTTAATAATAAATTGAAATTTGAAAGCTAGGCTAACGACACTCTAATATTTTTTAAAAAATATTATTGACATTATCTCTAATATTCATTTTTTAATATTCTTTTTATATTTGTTAAAATTTATTAAAAATAATTTATTTTAATAAATGACATTTTTCATTGATTATCTCTTTTAATTTAAAAATAAAATTTATTAAAATTAATTTAATAAATTTTTAATCATTACAAATAAAATATTAAAAAAAATGTGTGAGAGAGTATGACTAACCTTCTTAGTCAATAATTTAATTATAACTATTTTACACTCTCACTCATGCGCAGTTATTAATCTAAAAAATATATATTTAACTTTCTAACTCAAAAATAGTCTTTCCTGCAACCAGACAACGATCCAGGAACCCGAACCGGTTGGGGTTGGAGTTAGAAAGAAATGAAAAAGAATTAAAAGACAAAGATACCCTTGGATGCATATTTGTTTGTTCTGGTCTCAGCCAGTGGTTTCGGTGTTGTTGCTTTGAGATCGAAGCGTTTCTTTGTATTGTTGTAGCAGTTGATAGATAGGGTTCAGGCCATGGAGCGCATCATCGGTGCCAAGTACAAGCTAGGTCGCAAGATCGGAAGCGGATCCTTCGGTGAAATCTACCTTGGTCTCTCTCTCTCAAATTTTCTTCCCAAATCTCAATTCCTAATTTTTATTGTTGTTATCGTTGTTGTTTTTTTATGTTAATGTTATTATGTTCTGATTGCGATTCAATTCAATTCTGCAGCGACGCATATTGATACTTTTGAAATCGTCGCCGTCAAAATTGTATGCTGCGTTCTACTCCTACGCTTTTTTAATTTAATTACAGCAGTTCCAGCTTCGCTAGCTTATTATTTGATTGATAATTGCCAGTTCGTGGTTTCGCTTAGTAATCTTGCATTCTCGGTGATTCGGATTCTTGAACCCTTCGATTTTTTTTGGGTTTGCTGTTGCAGGAGAACGGGAAAACGAAGCATCCGCAATTGCTTTACGAGGCCAAGCTCTACAATATTCTTCAAGGAGGAAGTATGCTTCTTTTTTTTTTTCCTATTAAATTTAAGCATTTTGCATTAATTTTTTAATTATTTGTTTTGTGTTTGTGCGTGTGAGTGGGTGAGTGAGTTGGTGTATGGAGGTGGAGGGTGTTACTGTGCGGAAGTTGGTGAGGTTTAAAGATTTTGAATTTCTTTTTTTTGAATCCAGGTGGTATCCCGAGCATAAAATGGTGTGGTGTAGACGGGGAGGATAATGTGCTTGTTATGGATTTGCTGGGACCTAGTCTCGAGGATCTTTTTGTTTACTGTGGAAGAAAGTTCTCCCTCAAAACCGTGTTGATGTTGGCTGATCAAATGGTAATTGGTCATCTCTTTTAATTATTATTATTGTTATTGGACATATGGGTTGCCATGTTGTCTGCAAATTGTTTATGGGTTCAGCTCAAAGGACAGCAAAATGACTCCGCTCCTAGCTCTTTAAGTTCCGCTTTCTCAACCTTATTCTATTATTTAGTCTAGTGGAAAATTTTGTCATTGGTGTCACTGTTGTAAATTTTGTTCATGTGTCATAATCCTAAGTGAGTGAAGTGTGCAGTTGATGCTAACTTTTTTCTATTTTTAATTCATGCAGATGACTAGAATAGAATATGTGCATTCTAAAGGATTCCTACACAGGGATATAAAACCTGACAACTTTCTCATGGGACTTGGTCGGAAGGCAAACCAGGTGACTATCCTGTTTTGGTTCATCTTCGGTTGGAGTTGACTTGCACTGTCATTCCCTCAGTTATTAGTTGGCATCAAATTAAATATACATCGTGTACTTGTCAGGTTTACATAATTGATTTTGGACTCGCAAAACGATATAGAGACTCCACTACTAATCGCCACATCCCTTACAGGTTTCTTTCTACCATAGTATTACATTGAATTGGTTTTTTCTCTCTCTCACTTGGTCTTCTGTTTTTTTTTTTTTTTTTTTGGAGGGTGGGGGGTTGATAGTTGAGTCCTGTATTTTTGAAGTTTTCTTATATCTGATCCTGAATTATTTGCTTATTCCAACCAATTTTTTAATCACTTCATGAATAACAATTTTTTTGGGAGTATTTTTTTTCTGTTTCTTCACTTCTCATCCATCATAAATACGCCAGAATTAATAATAACAAATTGTATTGCACAGGGAGAACAAAAACTTAACAGGGACTGCACGCTATGCAAGTTGCAATACGCATCTCGGCATTGGTAAATCAGAAGAAGTTTTTTAATCCTTTCACTCCATATAAAATGCAATTTTTCTTTATGTTCAATTTCTATTTTATTTGTAGAGCAAAGTCGTCGGGATGATTTGGAGTCACTTGGGTATGTGCTTCTGTACTTCCTCAGAGGAAGGTATGACATTCTAATCCTTATATTTTGCTTAGGCATTTTTTGCTTTTATCTATTGAGAGAAATTTAATGAAATGTTCTAACTTTTAAATGACTGAACATTTGTGTTTAGCCTTCCTTGGCAAAACCTGAAGGCTGCAACAAAGAAGCAAAAGTATGATAAAATTTGTGAGAAGAAAGTGTCAACCCCTATTGAAGTAAGTGTTTGGACATTTATCTGATGTGAAGGGTTTTGATCATGATTCTTATTCATTTGTTATGTTCACAGGTTTTATGCAAATCTCATCCTGTAGAGTTTGCTTCATACTTTCATTACTGTCACTCTCTGACCTTTGATCAGAGACCTGATTATGGATTCTTGAAGCGCCTATTCCGGGACCTATTTGCTCGAGAAGGTGGTTATTTTGATGATTTCTTGAATAATATGAAATCAAATATTCAAATTACCTGCAGAATTGTGTTTATATTCCTTTGAAATAGCATTTTTGGAATGGAAGCTATTATTATTATAATTGACAGTTGGGATTCAACATATCTTATTAAGTATATCAAAAGAAAGGAAGTTAGTTTTTTAAAAGAAAAAGGTGAATGAGTAACCCTTTAGACAGTGTCTTCAGAAGATAAATAGTTTATACAATAGTTTACTCTTAATATTGTAGAACAGTGGGAATAGACATAACTCTACGATCTTTAGATTCTACGAACATAAATACTTATAGTGTGGTTCACAAAACAACAATCAAATGAAGTAGAAATGTATGATGCAAAATGGGCCACCGGTTTTTATTGACACACTCTTTCATTATGCAAAATTCATGTTCAAATGTGGTGATGTCAGCAATATTTGCCTTTGTTTTCATATCCACATTATGTAATTTTCCTTTTCTATTTTCCCCTTATTGGTATGTGCAGGTTATGAATTTGATTATGTATTTGATTGGACTATTTTAAAGTACCAGCAGGCACAAAAGAATAGAGTCCAGCCTCGCTTATCTGTAAGTATATTTGCTTTACATGTATAGAGGTTTGAGTTTTCACATGCTTATAAAACTAGTTTTTGTCATATTGCAGACGGTCCCCGGAACAAGCAGCAGTCCTGCAATGCCAATGGAAGTGGACAACCATCGAGGTTGGTGCTTCTGACATTAGTTACATAATTTTGTGATTCTGCATAAACATATATGTCTTGTACAGTATTACTTATTGGCAGGTATTAATGCTTATTCAGGGGATATTTCAGCCGAACAAATTAAATCAGGCAATGTTACTGGTTCTGGTGTTAAAATTCAATTTAAATCACCAGTTGGTAAAAATTTGGGTTCTGAAAAGCCTCTTGACAAGAATGTAAGTCATCTTTGAGTAAATATTTATAGATTATTGTTATGACTGTCTTGCAATGCTAAAGTCATAATTCATTGGTTGCATGCTATTATGTTTCAAAATCATGAAATAGATCAGTGTTTAACGTTTAACAAGCATGATTTAATTAATTTCTTCATTTACATGTAGATTTTTGGTGAAGCAAATATACCATCTACCTCTTACTCTCTTGCTGGTACATCAAAAAGGAACTCCTTGAAGCCTGCCTTGTCCACTGAAGCTGCTAACCCTGGACATGGGCAAGGAAGTAATAAAATTGGCCCTTCAAGTAGCTGGATTTCATCTGTGCAGCGCATGTCTTCTGCCAAATGAATGCCTAATATGGTAATTTTCTGGTTCATAATAAATGTGCTGCAGTGAGTTTTTGTCCCTATGCCTTACTTATATCATTGACTGTTTATATTATTCTGTTTTTTTCCAGGTTTGATTCTGATCAAGAAGATTCCCTGTATACATTTGTGAAGCTGCAAATTAATGGTATTTGCTTGCTTCGACCTTCGTTTTTGGTCAAGAATTTTCAAGTGATCTATCCATGGAGTCTGCAAATGTTCTGCAAAGTTGCTAAATTTTAAAGCTCATCTTCTGAGGCCATCTTGTGTTGCTTTTTTCCGAAGGTGACTTCAAACGACTGTTGGTATAAATTACAGACTACCCAGGCTTGGCTGCTTTGCTGTAGATAGATTTCAAATGTGACACACAGCAATCTTGTGTATCCATGTTTTTATGTAAAATTAATGCTTGAATGTAGCCGTGTTTCCCCTTTTTGTTACTTGATGATAATTATCATTGGGCCATATGGATATTTGGTGAACATAGTTTCGTTTAAATTGATTGACGGTACTGTGAATTGTATATGTATTTTCAGTTGGTTCTGTCAAGATATATTTGATTTTAGTTTTTGGCTTTTGTGGGTCATTTTTATTTTTACCTGGTTATGATATTTTCCCTGTATATCAATGTTTTGAAGCTTTCATAAATGAATTTTCTTTAAATGTGGGAAAACATAAATTGGAAGAGTTTTTCTCATAAATATTTTATCAATTATTTTGGTGTTCTGACTTCTTTCATCGCTGTCAGATCTTTTGCCTCTGATGATGGTAAGTTGCTACTCCTGTTAATGTGATCGTGTTTTCAGAGAATATAACAATATCAAATCAGAGGCAGAATTTTGGCAGAATGATCCCTGAAATAATCGTTTCTTAACGGACATCAAAGGTAGTTATTGGTGGCATCTATTTAATAGTTCCAAACATATAATTTTATGGTGTTGTTAGCATATGAGATTATTTAATTATTGAAGAATGTATCTCATCATTGATTTTTTTATGTTTTGATCTAAATCTTGATGTTATGCAAGGAAAAATCTTCAGTGTCTTCTGCCAGAGTCATTTTGAAATTCATGTCAATTACCCATATATAGTTAGAACAATCTGAGATTTGCTGCTTTAGATTATCATTCGATTTTATCAACTTATTTTTTGAGTTTTCAAAATTTTGAAAGCCAGATTAACTTGTCATTCTTGTGATGAATGAAAATCTTGTTTTATTTCAGTGTAAATCTAAGGTTTGGACAAACTACTGTGCATTTAATGTTCCTCAATTATCAATTTGAATTTTCTCTTTTGCAGGAATTATTTTTTTCAACCTATTGTCTGACAGGATGAAATATGATTGACAGTTGTGTTTATATGGATGTCATTATCAACTGGAATATACCTCTCCATACAGATTGCATTGCCATAGCACTTTGGGAGTACTTCGGTCTTTTGACAAGCTTGAAATGAGAATTGCTTTGGGATTAATGTTGGCTACCAAAGATCTTTGAAAGATCTATGATTTTGTTGATCTTAACCAATATTTCTGTAAAATTAACAATTCAGTTTAGTTGATGGGTCATTGATTTTGTTGCTGTTATAAGCAGGTATTCCAAAGGAAAAAAAATATACTGGAAAACACTAGAAGTTCACTTTCATATATTGAAAAAACGTTTGGTTTTAACAGTGTCAAGATGAATACTGAGTTCCTTTTTTGAATTGATTGACTATATAGGTGTCTATTGGTTTGCAAGATCATTTATGATTTTCATGGTCAAAACCATTTTCATGTGTACAAGTTTATTAGTTAAGTGAGATTGTCTTTGTTAACATGTATGTCCTGTTTTTCATTATTGTCTAGCTAGACTACGTTAGAGACCTTTGGATCATTCACGAAACAAAAATTTAATGGCTTATCATTAATTGACTGCATTTGAACCTCAATAACATAAATTTATTGCGTTTGGATAAAAAAAGTTTGACGTTTTAAAGAATTTGAGTTGTTTTAAATTAAAAAAAGCTTCATGTTTTAAATGTGGGTAAATGAATTTAAATTTTTAATTTTTAATTTAGACAAAAAAA
>JAMLFT010002196.1:0-26731 GCA_026544285.1 Pachyrhizus erosus | reverse complement strand
TTTTATAATTATAAAGATTAAATTAGAAATTAAATATTTTTAATTTTATTTTTATATAATAGAATATAAATCTTATTATTAATAATTTAAAATATATTTTACATGCTTTTTTTGGACATGTAAATTAGTCATTATCTAATAATTATAATAATTTTATTATTATTTATTTTAAAAGATTAATCACTTTTTGAATCTTAAACTTTTACCAAATTTTAATTATGTCCCAAACTTCTTTTTATATAAATTTTTAATTTAGTCAGACCTAAATAAAATATAAATACAAGTTTAGGGATCTGATTGAAAGAAAATTTAAAAATTTATTTAAAATAAAAAATAATTCAGAGACTTAATTAAAAAATTATTAATTTCCGTAGGTCAATATTTTTTCTCTTGTAAGTTCTAATTTGATTAAAGAATTTTAAAATATTAAATTTAAAATTTATAAAAATATTAAAGAGGTGTGAATGTTGCATGCACAATAAGAATATAACCTTGTAGGTTACAGAAGTTGATAATTTTTTAATTAAATTTATAAATTATTTGACATGTTAAAATTATTTATTTAATTTGATATTTGAATTTATATTTATTTTTTAATTAAAAATAAATAAAATTTAACATAATTAATTAAAAAAAAATAAGAATTTAATTATAATTTGATAAAAATTGAAGCATTGGTAGAAGAATTAAAACCTATTTTAAAATTGAACTTAGATTTATGAAACTGATTGGTTACTCTACCATAACAGTTTGGTGGGGTATGATGGGAGCACAGGACATGTAACGGAGAAAACAAACACAAAAAAGGGTAAACAGACATTAGGCAAAAATCTTACTTAATAACAAATCCTCCCCCCTCACCCCAGAGAATTTGGACTTTGGAGCATTCTTCAAAACAATTTTTATTTTTCATTATTTATCAGTAATAACAGCAACAATTTAGTTTCAGGCGCCGCATCCGCATCTGAATTTCACGATAAAGGGTTCATTATGCAATGGGACCCATCCTCACGGAAGAGCGTGCATAACACGCATCATAAACGACTGATTTTTTTTTTTTTATCTATTATAATTTACAAATTTGAAAAAATTTAAAACTTAAATAATAAAAATTGTAAATATTAAAATGTGCCATTAACCCTATTTGCTTTTTTTTTTTTTTTTTTTTTTGGTATTTGTTGTGGGCGCAGTATGTTTGTTCATAGTATATAAATAAAGAGTGAGAGAGAAATTAAGGAAAAATATAAAGTCTAGAGCGACTCTTCTTGTTCTGAAAGTTTAATGGCGTGAGAGAGTGTGTACAGTACACATACGGTGTATGAGAATGTTGAATCTTTGCATGCTTCACCAACTCCTCACAGATAAAACCCAATAATCCAGATAGATAGATGTGATCGTGTTTTTTTTTTTTTTTTTTTTTTTTTTCAAATGCAAATGCGATTTTGTTTACGAGTCCCATCGTTTAGACGCGAACTTTGATTGTTGAACCCCTACCCTAGCCAGAGCCAGACGGCGTCGTCTTAATGGGTTTTTCTTCTTCTGTTCTGGGTTTCCTCTGAGTGAGTTTTTTTTTTTTTTTTTTTTTTTTTGGGTTTTGTTGAAATGGCGAGAGAGACGATAGAAAAAGTGAGAGACGATGGGGAGCTTGAAGAGTTAGAAATGTTGCTGGATGAGATCCCTCACGCCACATCGCACAATCTCCTTCGTTATCATCATCGGCATGGACATGGTGATGATGACGCTTTCGTAACGAAACTGGCACACTATGGTACTGGTACTGGTAATGGTAATGGTAATGGGAATGATATGTATTATGATGATGACTTCAAATCCCCTGTGAGTGGTTTCTCTCTGCAATCTGATGGTTCTTCTTCGAGTTTGTTCTCATCATCACCTCCTCCTTTCGACGACCTCAAATCCACCGTGGCTTCTAGAAGCTCCTATTACCCCAACAACAACCTCTGCTTCAATTCCACTATGAAGCCCCATGAGGCTGAGAGGTTGGTTCATGAACTAGGCCTCTGCGCCAATTTCAGTAAAATGCACATTGCTGATAATAATAATAATAATAATATTAGACACCTCGATCCTAATGTGCTTCCGTTTCGTGATTTTGTCAATAATAATGTTCGCCACACTCGAGGTGGTGGTGGTGGTGGGGACTGTAACGATTTCAAGAGGGGGTTTAGTGATCATGTGGGGTTTCAATCCCCTTTAACTAGGACAAGAAATTCTATCACTCACGCTGCTGAAATTAATTCGGCACTCTCAGGATTAACTCAGGATTATAAAATAGGTAATTTATTTGGATCATCGCAGCCGTGTCCTGGGTGGCACGAGCGCCAAGGTATGGTCTCTCAATTGAATGGATTCAGTGGTGGTTCAATGGATTCTCCAAGGCGCCGAAGGCAGCTCATGAATGACTACTATTGTAGGGGAAGCATGACGCCTGAGCTTGTTGGTTCCTTGAGCAGGAATCCGACGTTTGATGCTTCCCATTATGCGCAGAAATATGGAATGAATTTATTGGAAGATAGGGGGCTGTCAAGGTTGCCTAGCAATTCCTTTTGTACTAATTTTAAGCCTTGTATGAGGGTTCAGGAGTTGCTACAGTATGGCTTTTCTCAGCCTAATGCAAGAGGTGTGCCACTTTCAAATGCTAGAATTCCCCAAGGAAATCTAGACTCTATTACAAGTGAGGGGAGTTTCATTATACAAGGGGAAGGTTTAAATTGTGTTGTTAGCAGGGGTTCAGATCACTCAAGGTGTCAGCATGCTGGGCACGAAAGTGGCTTTGCTAAGCAGCAACAAATGTTGGACCTAGACATCCGGCACCAGGTTGTAGGGTATGAAAATCCTAGGAGTCCTAGGAATGGTTGCTCATTCCCTTTGCTACCCAAGTATAGTTCCCTAGCAGAAGCTCAAGGGTCTTTATATTTAATAGCAAAAGATCAGCATGGCTGTAGATTTCTGCAAAGAATGTTTGATGAGGGTACACCGGAAGATGTTCAAGAGATATTTAATGAGATCATTGACCATGTTGTGGAACTTATGATGAATCCTTTTGGAAATTACCTTATGCAGAAGTTGTTGGATGTCTGTAATGAAGAACAGAGGATGCAGATCATACTCACGGTGACTGGGGAGCCAGGGGAGCTTGTCAGAATCTCTTTAAACACTCATGGGTAATCATGCAACTTATGCAAGTCTTGAAATATTATATTGACTTTTTGATGTTGAATTTGACATTGCTTTTTTATCTTCTATCAGCACTCGAGTGGTACAGAAGCTGATTGAGAATCTCAAAACTAGGCAGCAAATTTCATTAGTTGTATCAGCTCTGGAACCAGGATTCTTGGCACTTATCAAAGATCTTAATGGAAATCATGTGGTTCAGCATTGTTTACAATGTTTAAGCAATGAAGATAACAAAGTATGACTTCTAACTGTTGATTTGGATAAATCCTGTACATGATGCAGTTATGGGTGAACAGAAACTGATCTGCTTAAATCACTTGTTGCTATGTTTTCTTGAGCTTTAGGATCAATCATGATGACTGATCATCTTGTTTAAAAAAACTCTTTATTGTTTTCCTCCAGTTTTATTCTGTTCTCAAAAGTTTATCTTGCTTATTCCTTGACATGCAATGCTGTATAATGATGTTCTCATAATTGAAATTTCAATTTTATCCCCCCATTTGGCTAAGTTTGTACACATTATTGAATAAAATTTGCAAGGTGTTTTTTTCTTCTTTGGGTATGATAGCACACTTCTTAGTCCTTTTTGAAAGGAGAAGCATCACAGGAAGCATTATGGTCATATCACACATGCTGTTCTGCTTGACTTACAAATATAAAAGCTTGGCCAAATTGTTCAAACCTTTTTTCTGTTTGCCTGATCACCAACTTGTTTTTATTTTTCCTAAATATATAATTGTTCAATAAAAATTTGTGTACTCATCTTTCAGCTATGGTCCTGTTTGTTGAATATTATGTTTTTAGCAGAAGGACTAAAACTTTACAGAAAAGTAGTAATACCAAGGTCATTATCACGAATGGGTTTTTTTAGTACTTTATATTATGAATAGACGTCATGGTAATCAAAGCATTTGAAATGATTTATTTATGATCACATTGGGCACAGAAAAGGCTGAGCATATAGTATTAAATAATACTTTGTACATTACCATGTCAAGTAGACCGGACATTTTCTTGACTAATAGAGTAATAGTTAGTTTCATCAATTTGTATTTTGTGATGATAACATATTAATGACTATTAGCTGTCTGTCTGTATTTTATTCTTCTTACAGAATCCAAATGCAGTGATGTAATTACTCTTTCTGTGCTTTACTCGTATTGTTTTTTAACTTAATGTTCTATTTCTAGATAGCATTTTTAACCTCCCTTGCAGCTGGAAATTCGATGTAGCAGCAGGGTTTTAGTCCCAACTACTAATGGCTGTATCATCTGAAACATAGCTTGTTATAGGTTAAAATTCAATACTTTAAGAATCCAAATACACTTGTCTATTGCTTTGTTTCAAAGCTTGATCCATGCAACCTTCACTTCCATTGTAAAATTAATGCATCTAGGATTATTAAATTGCATCATTGTTCTTGAGAGTAGAGTCTTGAGACCAACAAACCAATAATGAAATAATTTGTGATGGTCTATATAGTGTAGGGTAAAGGACCTATGAACCGTGGTTGAAGTGGAGTTTGTTGTGCTGCATATTGCTAGTTTAAGGCTAGGAATATTTTGTGCAATTAAAATGTTGCAGAAAATATATGACAAAGATTTGCTTTACTAATAGAAATGTTATTATAGGACATCTCTATTGCTTGTTTAAAAACTCTTTAATTATACTGTATGGATGTAAGTTTTTTACATGCCCTTAATTTAATTGTTAACTGTACTAATTGATTCAGGCAGATCACTTTGTCAGTTATCGCATGTTATTTCTTCACTATTAAAGATTGTAGTTTGATGAAATTACACGAAGTATGTGTGCAAATATTGTTGATATTTTGTTGCAGAAAATTACATTTCCCATCCTTTGCATTGAACAGTTCATATTTGTTGCTGCTGCAAAGTATTGTGTTGAAATTGCAACTCATCAGCATGGATGTTGTGTTTTGCAAAGATGCATTGGTCATTCAAGTGGGGAGCACAGAGAAAAGCTGGTTGAAGAAATATCTGCTAATGCATTTCTGCTAGCTCAAGATCAATTTGGGTAATTATTTGAAGCATATTACTTAAAAGTATAAAGTACACTATCTTTGCACAGATATTTTTGTGTTAAGCATGTATACCTTTTTGTTTATAGACATGGTTTTTTTTCCTGGGACAAAGAATCTTAGCTGTAGCAAATTGTCTCTGGTAATTGGTAAAGAAATTTTTAACCCATGCCCCTGGACAACCAGACATTGTGGTGATTAGTAGGTGTGGCAATCATGAAATATTTTTTTGTTTACACCTTTTGCATCAGACCATTCCACATACGAGATTGATGATGGCAAAGTGCAGTGCACTTATGGAAGAGCGAATGTCAAATAATGTGACCAAGGGGACAAATTTTTTAACAACTACCATTTAATTATAAAACAGAAATGCAGTTGTAGTTATCACCTTTAATTCAGCTATTATTGTTCCTGTACTTTTTTCTTTTTTGCATTTCCCTGCTTTCTTCTATGCTTGGGATTTGTAGTTAACAAATCAATTTTTAACGGAGGGTTATATATAGATATTTTTTTGATCATATTTAGAAATAATATTGTACTTTGAAATTGAGATGAAATTTTGCTTCCCTCTTGATTTTTCCAGTCTATGATCTATACATTCTGTTTTGTCTTCTGCAGAAATTATGTTGTTCAATTTATCTTGGACTTAAGGATTCCTTCAGCCACTGCAACTTTAAGTTTGCAATTTGAAGGTAAATACGTGCACATGTCAATGCAGAAGTTCAGCAGCCATGTGGTTGAAAAATGTCTTGCTGTATTCAATGATGAAAATCGATCAAGAGTCATTAATGAACTGCTCTCTGCTCCACACTTCGAACAGTTGCTTCAAGATCCACATGCAAATTATGTTATTCAATCAGCTCTTCGACATTCTGAGGTTTGTAACATGACCTTCTTTATATTCCTTTCACTTCGGTTGCTGCTTCCTATATCTGTAAGAAGTGCATAAAATTTTCGTAGTCGTGTGCCTTGTCAATGAACATTTTGATTCCTCTTATCTGCTTGGTATTTCTTTTCTCACATTTGCCTTTTACTTCTAAACTAGGGCCATGTGCATAATTCACTAGTTGAAGCAATTGAATCCCACAAAGCAATTTCACGGAATAGCCCATATTCCAAGAAGATTTTCTCGCAGAAGCTTTTGAAGAAATGATGTATATTCTCCCCTTAGCAAGAACTGTTGTTGTTCTACATTAAAAATCATTTTGGAGTTTACCACTGAACAAATGCATTGATGGTTATTTAACTGTAAGTTGGGATGCTAATAACCATACAAAGGAGTCAATCTGTTTAGAATTGCTTATACTTACTTCTGCTCAGCTATTATTTGAAAAAAAAAAAATGGAGAAAAAGAAAGAAGAGCAGACAATTTTGCTCCCGTTTAAAATTTAGAATTTTGAATGTACTATTCCGTTATCTTGTATCTCAACTTTTTGGATATTATCATCCTGTTAATTATGGTATTCTCAGTGGCCGAGAATGTACAGTGTATAGTGTTAGGACGTTTGCTGTTACTGTAAAATACTTCGAGGAATCTCTCAGAATAACTTCCTTGTCCTGCGCGCAAGGGAATGAATGACGCCGCTTGTTTAATTGTATTTACAATTATTATTATATTATAAATTACCTGTTCTTAATTTTAGAACCTCATTTCCTGTTATTTCTACCTCCTTTATGGAAGTATTGATTCCACAACTTTCTTAGCTACTGGATAAGTTGGCTTTTCCTAGGTGAAAACAAAGTGGTTTGCTTTTTTATTTGTTACTAGTATTGAAAGAACAGTTGTGTGATACTGATTTTTTTATTCATTACTTAAATTACTGTTTGTTTTAAAAAATGGATTTTTTGCTGTAGGAAAGGAAAAATCAGGGGTTAAAAAATCCCTTTCTACCCGACTACTTGCCTCTTAACCCAAAATTTTCCTGGAACAACCCTTTATTTATTTATTTTCTTAAAATTGTAAATGTTCCTCACTTTAGTTTCTAACTTTACAAAACATTATTCCCTTTAGTATTTTTTTGACGCAATACAATAGTATAAAAGAACTAGAAGAATGATTTTTATTTTTTTTTAGGCAAAAACAAAGACAAAAGTAAAATTTGTAGAATTAGATAATTAAAATAACCAACTTTTTTAACTTTACATTTCTTTCCTTTTATTCCTTTGAACGAAATATGACATTTTCACAAGATTTTTGTATAATAAAGTTTCTAGAAGCGTAAAAAATAGATACACCAAAATATTCAGTAAAAAAACAAAAACAAAATCACTAAAATGAGATTTTATAAAAATTTATCAGACCGTGTTTTATATCTTTATGTCTACTAGTATTCATCCCGTGCATTGCACGGAATTAATATAGAAAATAACATTTGATACTTTTTGTTAATTATTTAATATTAGTGTTTTGACGACACATTTTTTTAAATGTATAAAAGCATGAATTTATAAAAATAATAATAATAATAAAAGATTAAAATCTGTATTTAATTTGTTAATTCTAAATTTTATAACTTTGTTTCTAAATAATAAAAAATATTTTATTTACATCTGAGAGAAAATAATAAATTTAGAATTATCAAATTAAATAAAGATCTGTTTATTATTTATTATTTATTTTTAAGTTCATATTTTTATTATATTTTAATATATAATAAAATAAATTCTAACAAATGAAGAAAAAATTAATGAATTATTGATATTTAAGATAAATCATTTAGTTTTAATATAATAAAAAAATATTTATAAAAAATAAATTTCAATAGTAAAGTAGAATGTAATTAAAGTTCAAGGTGTTTATTTGTAAAAATTATAAAATTTAAGGATTAACTAAAATGAAATTAAACTATTTGTAAATGAGATAAAATTTAACAATTAATTAAGATAAAATCAAAATTTATGGAATCTATTTTTAAAAAATAGAGTTTAAGGGAGTTAAAAGTTTTTTTTTCTAAAATTATTATAACAATGAATTAATGAAACTTAATTTCACTATAATAATTTAAATATTAATGTGGTTTTAGGTAACTTGTTTCTTTCCGTGAGTTAAGTCTAAATTTTCCTACATTATTTCATAAAAAAAAAAAAATCATTTCATGGGTTTTATTTTATACTTAATTTTATATAATTTTATAAATAATATTTATTTTACTCGTGCTTTCTATATTACATAAAGCAAAACATATAAGTTACAGAAAAAAAAACTATGCACCAAAATATAAAATATATTTATACAATTATCTAATCACACTGTCAGTACATATCTATTAAATTTTAATTTAAATGATAATAAATAGAAAAAGTAATATATTTATATTTTTTTAAAAGAAAATTATGATATTATAAAAAATAAATTTACATTTAAATTATTATAATGATGAATTATAAATTTTAATTTCACTCTAACAATTTAATATAACTTCAGGTAAATTATTCATTCCGTGAGTTTAACTGTAAATTGGTCGTATATTTGGATGTTTAAGAAACTTTTTCTATTATTTTTGTTATGTTTTCATTGAGGTAAAGAAAGTGAAAATAATTATATATTAAAACATTATGAAAGAATAATGGTTATCGATTCTTTAATACATTTTTTCCAACATGTATCTATTAACAAAACTGTTATTGTCATTTAAATTTTCATTTGAAATTTTAATATTTGTTTTAAAATTTTAATTTTAATTAATGTAGTCCATGATTACAAAAATATTTTTTATATTCATTCACGACATAAATCCCAAAAGGTTAATGTCAATTAAAAATATTTGCTCTAATACTTTTGTGGTGGGAGTAATAATTAATATTTTGTTTATATATTAGTAGGATTAAAAGTGATTAAGTGAATTATTAAATTCAATACAATTCTAAGGATAGAACTGGTTATATTTTGGATGATTAATTTATTCTATTGATAATCCAAATAGCTAATGGACAGTGTCTTTAGTTTTACAGAATTTAACAGTTTTGATAGAATTGAAGGGGAAGAGTGAAGACAAATTGATATTTAATATTTTGTTAAATTGGTAAAATTTCATCCATATATGGGGTTGAAAATTTAAAAAGATAAAAAAAAAAATGAAAAAGGTATAGGGAGAGAGAAAGAGAGTTTGAGCAGAAAAAAATTTGTTTAGAATGAAACAGATATAGGTGGATGAATACAAATGAAAATAATGGACCATTTGAGACTTGACACGTGTCCTCCAAAAGATTCTCCTGATACTTAGGTGAATGAAGCGTATGAAACAACATTTAATATCATATATATAATTTTAAAATAATTAATTATATATTCTCCTATTTATACCTTCCTTAATTGAATGCAATTTTATTTGTAATTGAGTCTTGCAGATAGGTTGAAATTTCATTTTTTTAATTATTTTGAAAATAGAGGTGAGAGTTATTAAATGTTTGGGTTAATACTTAATTAGGATAACAAAAAGTATAAAAAAAAACCTTTAAAATATAAAAACGGTGTATTCAGTTTACATTTAAAAATATCATAAAGTGTTTGGAATTAAATTAGGAATATATAATTTATTTACTTATTTGAAGATAAATTCATTTTAAATAAAGAATGCTTTTGTAATAATTAACGTGCGATAAAGGTTTTTTTTATTTTAGAAAAGGAGATATTGCTTTATAATACTACCGAAACCAATAATAAAAGAGTATTTATAGAAATCATTATGAGGATATTATAAATGCAAACAAAAATGTTTACGATTATCAAATTAAAGCAACAATGACCGTTCACAAAGACAACTTGCCTTCTATTAGTAAAGAATAAAGAGAATGCTGACTCTCACATCCTATAAAATCCAGAAGGATACTTTTATGAATAATTTTTTACAATATTTGCCTACTAATTCTTACACTTTTACTTCTATTTATGATAAATATTGATTTTAAACGATAATAAATATTTTTTTTTATATTTCTAAGATTTTAAATTTATTTATTTTTATTAAAGTGTTAATGAGATGTAGGATGATATTTCATTTCTCTACTTTTATTAAGAAGCATACATATTTCAAACTTAATTGTATTTTTGGTTTTTAATTTTTTCAATTTTTCAAATTTTGTTTTCCAATTTATTTGTTTTTCACTAATTTTTATATTTAATTATATAATTTTAGTCTATATGTTAAATGAAAATCCAATATTTTAAAAAATATTGACTAAATATTCTATTACACTATCACATGAACATTTCTAATAAATATTAGATGTTAAACTAATGAATGAATTAAAATCATATAATTAAAATAATAATAAAAATATTTTTTTAAGAACAAAGAGATAAAATTCGTAAAAGTGAGAAGCCTTGAAAGGAAAAAGCTTTTATCTTAGAACCAATAACCAATCTTGGGTATTAAAGTTGAGATTTAAGTCTTGGGTTAGAGTTATTCTCATAATTGATTTTCGAGCATTCTTTTGTTCTATTTTTATATTTATATTTTAATTTTGTAGCTTAAATACCTTATTTTAGTTAATAAAACATGTAAAGAAAAAATAAAATAACATATTTTTATAAAAGAAAAAATATTTGAAACTGACGATTAAATTATATAATCTAGGTATATAGTGTTATTTTCATTATATACAAAACAAACACATTGACCTAGTAGTTTTAGTGTTATTGTTGGAGAACAGGGTTGCAGTTTGAAATTCTATCTCCAAAACTTTATTAATTTCTTCTCTCATTTTTGTGCATGATATTGGTTAAAATGAAAAGAAAGTTGGAAGACTTAATTAACCTAATTAAAATATAAAAAATACTAAAATTACACGAATATCATATATAATGAGACTAAAAATATAATTTAATTTAATATTTCTATCTTTAAATTATTATATTCTAAAATAATTAGATGATAATCAAAGAATCAAATTTTGACATTTATTTTTATTTTTATTCACTAACAGACAATATCCAATAAATTAATTGACAACACGTGTAAAGTTTGTGAAAATGACCTAAGTTTAATCCTTACATAATATAGCCTTGAGAAGGAATAAACAACTTTAAATATGACAAAACTTCAAATTGAAGATCAGTCTCATAATCCATTTAAAGAATCGGAACCTATAAAAATATCTCAGAGATCCATTGAAAAATAAAAAATTCTAAATATAGTAATTAAAAAGAATACAAATAGTTTCATTATTTTAGTGAAATGACTGTTATCTTAAAATAACTAGAATAGTAAATAATTTTTTTCCCTCATATTGTTTATTAGTTAAAATAAAATTACCTTTGTGAAATATACGTGTGATCTCTAAAAAAATGAAAAAATCTCATGTCATGCTAAACAAGATCTCTATCCAAAACATTATGTATGTACGAAAATTCTGATGTTCTGTTAATACGATTAGTATAAATAAAAACTAAATAAACATACAAAAAATTATATTAAGTATATTAGTTACAAATATTATTTTTATCGGGACTTGTAAGGATACATTATAACTAAATAAAAAATGTTAAATAAATATTATATTCATGTATATTTTTTATTTTTCTCTTTTTAAGGTCCATTTACATGTTAAGACACTAGTTATTAAAAAATACTGTAGTTTTATTGTTATTTATTTGTAAATTTTTAAAACATAACTATAAAAACATAAAAAAAATTGAAATTTTGGAAGCACAAGAGTTAATATCATATTCATTTTTACAGTTGTGCATATTTACTCATAATAACTTCTTAATCACTATCATAATTTTTGTTTTCGATGAAAGCAATTACAAGGAAATATACCTCATTGCAATTTCTGGTCATCCTAAGTCTCAGTTAATTAAAGTCAAAAATTTTTGAAAAAGTTATATTTATATAATTGTTAGGAGAACAAACGTAATAATAATAATAAAAGAGTTAGTAACATGACAGAAAGGAATATGTAACAAAATAGATGATGTAATAGAGAAAAATAAAAAAAGTAATATTATAATAAATATTGTAAAAAATGAATAAATAATATAACTCAAATAATTTTTATCCAACCAATGGACTCTTATTGCTGTATTTTTATATCAATGGCTTGCATATTTATTCTAGGTTATTAACTACGAGAAGGAAAATAATTCACAATTGGTAGAAAAAAGTACATAGGAAATTACTTGAGTACTTATTTTCTTTATTTATTATTTTATCCGAAATAACAAATAAAATTACCTTTTTATTAAGGACGGATGAATAAAATTAATTTGTAAAAAGAAGTATGTGATTTTTTAAAATTAAATCATTTGCATAAGTACTATAAAAATCTTGTTTAATTATTATTTGACTTTAATTTTTTTTATAAATTACTTAAACTTAAAATCAATTTTCATGACTATTATCATTGACTGTCTAATTTTAAGATGACATTTGTTTTAAAATAAATTTTTACATTCTCAACTATCATATTTTTAAGAATATTATACTTAAAAATATTATTTTTTATAAATATATTTGTTTAGTATTTAATATTTTAAGAAAAAGTTAAAATTTATTAATTAAAAAATAAAAAATAAATGATTATTATAAACAATAATTTTCATTTTCATAAAAATCTTAGATATGGAATTTTTTTTTATTATAAAAATAGAAAATATTTAAAATATATGAGAACTTAACTTTTTTTAAAATAAAATATTTTTAACAGCATTTTATCATAACTTCCTAATAAATATATAAATATTTATTTTTATTATTATATTTTTTAGACTAAAAAAAAAAAAAATTGACGCTAAGCGAAGTGGAGTAAAAAATCTCGTTGCAAAGTGATTTCCAAAGATTAGACATAAAAATTGATAATTAAATTTTAAGGCAAAACATTATAAACAAAATGCTTAAAATAAAATAATAATTTATTAAAACAATTAAATTATGGTAGTTAGCAAAAAAGAATTAAGTGTATTTAAAATTTGTAAAATGGTATATACACGTATTTATTATTTAATAATTCTTCAAAGCCCACAGTTTGCAAAATCCAAGTTTTAAAGTTTTATGACGTAAACAATGTGTTGGTACAAATATATATATATATATATATATTTGATTAATTTGACCTCTCACCACAGCAAATATATATACCACTAACATATATGACAAAATTTGTACGGAGGAGGTCGAAAGTGGCGATTATTATATTCACGAAAAACAAAAAGAAAAATATTCAGCCATAAATTGTTCGATTAGAGGATTGGCACGTGCCTAGGCTACTCCTAGTGGATACCCGGCACGTGTCGCGGTGGCGAAACCAAAACTCGTCGTGGACCAATAGAAATGCAGTAACTGATCGGATCTTGAGCACTCACCTCCCATCCACGAACCTTATTTCATATCCATCTCAATGCCACGTGTCGGTTTTTGCGTGATACCTTTCGCTCACATTAAAAATAAATAAAATAATAAAATTTTTTTAAAGAAGAAAAATTCTGCGGGGGATAGTAAAGAAGGGTCTGGAAAGGAATCCCCACGCTTGAGCTGAACAAACAATAAACTCTTCCTCTCTTCCCAAACTCTCTCAATTCGCATCAATTTTCATCATCAGGAGGAGGTGAGTTTCAATTTTCTCTTTTCTTATATACTTACTCAATTACTTACTTACTTACTTACTTACTTACTTACTTACTTAGTTTCCTCATGTTGATTTCTCCTTTTGGAAACTTTTTCCCCCCTTTCTTTCTTCTTTGGTCTTTGCTTGGTGTACTAGTTTTACTCTATGAATAACAATACTAAACCCCAAAAAGAAAGACCTCTTCAACTCACCTTTTTCACGCTTTTCTTCTTCTCCTAAAAGCTTTACTTTATAACGTAAATTCGCCCAAAGAGCTTCTAAATCACTCTATTATATCCTGATTTAGGATTTCTTCTTCTTCTTCTTCTTCTTCTTCTTATTATTATTATTATTATTATTATTATTATTATTATTATTATTTTTCCGCAACGAGCTAGCTGTTATCATCAGTGCATGACTTATCATTGCTGTGATTTTTATTTTTTTAATTTTAATTGTGATTTTCGTCGTTAAGCGTTTTTATTTTTATTTTTATTTTTAGTATAACATAGCAATCCAGTTGGTCGAATGTTTGGGAAGTAAGGGAATGGTGAAAATGATATTTCAATTTTCTGGATCTTCAAATTTTGGTTTGTCACTCGCTTTTTTTGTTTCTCAGAAACCAGTTTTATTACGGTGTATTTTACCGTATAAATTTGTTGTAAGTTATACATAAGATGAAATTGTGTGAACTTTGTAATATCGATGAACTCTGCTTCATGCTTAAAGTTAAGAAGAAAACAAACTACAGTTGCTGATTGGCAAGTTGGCTTGATTGCCTTAAGTGGATGAGAATCTAGGCCTAGTAAAAGTTAAACACAACAGAGGATAGTTATAAGAATATCCTTAGCTAATGTGTTCTTCTGTCAAACTGGTTTGTTATTGGTGAAGGTTTTGGCTCTACTTTAACATAAAAAAGAAAAATGTTTTTAGAGCTGTTGAAACTTGAAACTGTTTGGATCCTGTTTTATATTTTTTAAGATCTAGCAGGTAAAGGTGTAGCGTAGTGCCAGCTTTGTAATTCTTCAACTAAAGGACAATAGTAAATTTATCTAAACTATTTGACAAATTACTTTTATTTTGAATTTTTCAAATTTTGTATGATTATATTCGTAGCCAACAGAGATAAGGGGATTGGTATTGGCAATTTCTGATGGATATTGATGCTCATAGGCTGCCTATGATGTGATGATGGTGGTGATACTAGTGCCAGTTGGCTATCTCAAGACTCAACATGCTGGCTATTGAGTTAAACATAACCTGACATTTAGACTTCATTGGTGGTTGTTGTTCGTATCATTGATCATTTCTATTCATAATTTCTAAACACTGGATATACGAGTGTTGATTGGCATATACACTATTTTAGTGATTTTTCAAACTTATGGCTTAAGCATTTAAGCTCTTAAGCTATGTTTTCTGTTTGTCATATTCTGTGATTGAGATAAATCCTTGGACTTCGATGACAGATATAATTAAAGAAACATGACATTCGATCAACTAGATGAATGTGTCTTTAGTGGTGGATAAAAAGTCTCAGGAATATCAAACATATGTACAAGGCATAGAATACTGTAGTTAAATTCAACTCCAGTCTCTGAAATATAATATATTCTTATGCCATGCTATATTGATACAGCACAATGACTTGTATTTATTTTTTCCACTTCAAATTCCAATCTTTACATCTTGCAGAATATATACCTGGCCTTAATTCCTTTCCTTATAAGACATCAAGGTACCGTGATGTTTTTCTTCAGTTACCTATTTACTCTGCTCTTATATAGTTGTCGATCAAGTTCAAGCATGGAAACGTTTATCCCTAACTTGTTAAGATAGTAGAAACTGTCTCCAACCCAAAAATGGTGTATCCTTATTAATCTCACAGAATAAGATAGAAATTAACTTCTCTTTTCCTTCATCTAAAATCATTTACCATGTTATTACTGTGTTTCTCCATTTAAGTTTCCCATTTAGGTGTTCACTTCTCATTTAAAATGATGGTGCAATGTTTGCAGACTTGTCTTTACTGTGCACGAGTGCCTTTTTCTGCATCAACCAAAAGATTATCTTCTTTTATACACTCCATCATTGAGATAATCATATTGGTTAAAGACTTTAATTTGATATTAATTTTCTTCTCCGTGGCACATTCATTAAAACGAGTTTCCTGTCATTTTTGCCCAGTGATGTCACATCTTTGGCAATGTTCCCTAGTGTTTCATTTCTGTATACATCATTCTAAAGCTATGTAGTCAATATTGAACAGTTTGTGTGAGCTGGAGGAAATGTGACATGTATGCCGAACTATAGCTATTACTCAGTGGCAGATCTTTGTGATAACTGAATGTTCCTTTGTGACCCTTATAATGTGAACCACTCTGTAATGTTATTTGGACTTTATTAGATGTTTTCATTGAAGTACTAATGTTATTTGTGATTGAATATCACTTTTATACGCAAATGAACTTTTGGTCTGTAGTATAATCTTATTAGCAGGCTGTTGTGCAATCCAATCTCAAAAGAGCTAGAGATGAAGTGGTTTAGTAGTTAATAATTAGACTCCTGAAGTGCTACCCTTGAAAGGTAGTTGTTGATTGGTCATTGGTGGTGGGGTAACCAATGTTATAGTTTAACTGAAGTGTACAGTACTAGTTAATGGTAAATTTGAAACCTAAATTTGTGTAACTTTTCTTCTACTCTTTGCCTGCATCAGCTCCACTTTTTTCCCAGTTCTTAAATAACCAATCAGACCTGAGTTAAGCTTCCTTGAATTTCAGCTTGAATCTTGGATGACATGGTGCATGTTTTGTAAGGTGGACTTTTTATCATAAGGTTGTTCCAAACACTTCTTGCAGGGTAAAGTGATCCCTTTTTATGAATAATTGAAATTTTTTTGGGTTGTGTTGTTATTTCTTATTTCCCTTTTCCTGCTGATACCAGCAGATTGGTGGGGGGTGTATATGTATTTGCTTTAACAAATTATAAGTCCGATGCTTGCTATTTCTCCTTTTATCAGGCAAAAGATGTAATGCCATATGTTTATCAGTTTGTTACACTATGTCATGTCAAGTTATTCAAGTAATTTTCTTATTGTGTGCCTTTGTGTTACAGCTTGAAGATAATGTGTGGAACGAATTTGGTGAAAATGATGATCATATAGTGCTCCATGCTGGTGACAAACATAATACTCAGTTTGTAATAAAGGGAGATAGCTGTAGGGAATCACTTCATGAATTACTTGGTGTCAGAAGTAGTGATTATGTGAATAGCTATAGTACTTTGGGTAAAGGGGAATTATACTTAGGAAATATGACCCAAAAAGAAAGAATGCTGGAAAAGGATTCATGGTCTCACACACCTGAAGGTGTGTTTTCTTCATGCGGTAGTGACTCAAGCAAAGAAGCCAAAAGGCTAACATCAGATGACACAGGCGTGTCTGATCATTGCTTCAAGAGCAGCAATGTAGATTCTGGTGGTTGCGAGCTCTGTGCAGATGATACTATCTTGGGAGACAAGTGCTTGGTGGAAGATGATACTGTCTGTCAATATCCAATCAATCATGTATCCGAAGCTGACAATGAACTCAGTTTTCTTGATAATGATGGATGGCTGGATATAGGAAACTTTGAAGATGTTGACAGGATGTTGTAAGAAATTCTCCTATTTGCAGAAATTTCCCCATCTATCTGTTGGTTGAAATGCTAATCAATTCATTGCAATCATCATATAAATATCTGAAAATCTCTTTTACAATTGCAGAAGTTGTGATTTAACATTTGGAACGGGAAGCCTCAATAATGAAGAGGAGTTCTGCTGGCTCTCATCTTCTCACGGTGCTGAAGGTTCTGATGATGCATTGAAGTCCGACTTCAAGTTTTCTTATGCAGAAATGAGTCCATTGAAAAGTATATCAGATTATAATATGGATTCCAAGGAAAATATTGTAGGTCTTCCAATTAATGCTTCCAACAAAAGATCATCTCCTGTTGATGAAGAAATCAGTTCTCAAATGGATGTTATTGATGATAGTGTCCCTGCTCCATTATCAATGTTTAGTGAGAGTGAGTCAGACATGAAATGTGGTAATATAATTGACTTGCTGCCCAAAGAAAAGGTTGGTTACCCTTTCATTTTATTTCATTATATTTTTTCTATTTTATAACTTAGCAATATTTTGATGTGATTCTTTTACAAAATCACCTGGGGAGGGTATATAAACAATTTCCAGTAATGGTCCTCTCAAAGGCGAGTGATATATTAAGTTTGATGTATGCCTTTTGACTTGGTAAAAATTGTAAGATATAGAAGTTATGTCATTAGCTGCTATAGAACTGATTATGTTTGACATTTCAAAGATAATAATGTTGGATTTCATATATTTTAGATTAGATTCAGTTTATTTCTGAATATAATCATGCATTCACCTGTTTAAAAGAGTTTTATAATTTATGAAATCATGCAAAATTCTATCATTACTGATTCCTAAAACTTTTAAGATATAGAACTTTTAATCTTTTTATTATGCAATTTTCATAAGATGATTTTATGGCATATTCTTGACCTATAAATTTTATATTGATTAGAATTGAATCTAATAAGTGTGAATTAAGGGCAATCTAATCATTACCTCTATTTGATATAAATTACATTGTTTCATGTTTCACTAGTTTTGCTTTGTTGATGGAAAATTGGGCATGAGACCTTTATGTAATACTCAAAAAGTCAAGATCAAGTGTTTCATTTTCACTTTCAGGGTAATTTGTTGGATTTACTTGGTTTCCAGTGTAGGTTTAATAGCAAGGTTGGACTATTCTGAATCCATTTTATTAGGGTGAATCTATAAACTGAACTAAATTGACTCTTAATCTGTACATTGCCAACAAATTTCTGTTTTACAGCTGCAAAGGAAGCTGCCAAAGCCACCAGCAGGAAGGCGAAAAAATGGTTACCTAGAAAATGGTGGTTGTGTTCATCCTTATGCTCCTCCAGAGCAATATGCAGATACAAAGCAACCCTTTGAATCCTCTACCAGTGGGGTTACTTCTCTTGATGGCATCCAGAAACATAAGTCAAACATAGATTCTGATTCTTTAGGCTGTATACAGACACAAATTCCTGTAACACACCCAGGCTATAATCATGCTCCAAATCACACTTCCCTCTTTCGGACTTTGTCTGGATCAAGATCTGAGCATGATGGACATCTGTCTCCTTCTATTAAAGAATCATCTTATTCATCAAACATGGAGAGTTCTCATGGTCATTCTTTAGAGGCTGCTGCCTTGAAAACAAATGAGCATAGAGAAAAGTTATTTCAGTGCTGTGATGGAGCTCTGTTAAGTAGTAGTTTCAAAGCTGAAAGTATGCCAAATCAAATGCCATTTCGCAGTCCAGGTTCAGCTCAGCAAGTAAGTCATCAGTTTGAAAATGAAAATGAAGGTCATAGTGAAATTCATGGAGTTAGTGTAGGCTTTTCACCGGAAATAGATTCATCAACAGTGCAGGAAGGCTCATCCATGGGCTCTGCTCTTGAGCAAACCTCACTAGAAACAACTAGCTTTTGCCACCTGCAACAGATCATGGATCAGGTATTGGAATCTTGTGTGATGTTCAAGTTTGATCCTGTTTCTTCTTACATTTTTAATCTTAAGAGGAAAGAGTACATTATATTTGTCACCTCAACATTGCACTCTAAACCTGTTTTGTAAAGGTTAGCTTTGATTGTGATCACTTATGCATATTCCTGAAGAGAACGTAGCATGTAAATTTATTGCATATCAGTTGGTTATGTCTTGTTACTCTTGTATGCAAGTCAAGAAGAAAGTTTCTCCTCCCTGGTGGATCCCTCCTTTTCCCGGGTGGAGTTATCATCCAAGTCTAGTGATTGTTGAAGTTTGACATTGTCATCCACGTTTTTAAAACAGTCTAATACATATAATGTTGTTAAGCAGTTTCTCTTATGGGTAGTAGAACAGTTTGTTTGAGATATGAAGTCCATCACGAGCATCCCCCTAATAATTTAAATTTTTGGGAGAGTTGGTGAAACTTTGACATGGTTGAATATTGGGCATTGCATACGTTACAGATCTTTCAAAAAAAAAATACTTTCATGTAGTGTTTAATAATAACTACCTGTTGAGGGTGATTAACAAACGTCCTGATGGATTATGAAAAATATATGAAAGTGATGACAGAAGAATGATAGCAGCAATGATTTGGATGTACCCAAAATGTTTGCTTAAGGTAGGCTGTCAGCCTCAGTATAGTTTTTATATTCTTGATATGAATGAAGTTGGAAAAGTTTGGTAATGAAGGAAGATATCTTGGATGTGGAAGCTGTTTGTATGAGTTATTCAATGAAAGGAATGAGACAAAAATATACTCAGTTTAAACAACAGAAAGGTTTATCAAATTTATTCTTTTTGCTGCAAAATTCAAGATGAAGTCAGAAATGAAGAACTAAAGATATGAAGTTAAAGTTGTCTTTATAACTATTAGTCTAATAGTTTTCTGTCTTTACCATTTTCCATCTTAGTTGAATGTGCAAGTTTATATTATATTCTCTAGTTGGAGTTGCTGCCATGTGACTAACAGGTCACAGGTTCAGAGTTGTGACTTTGTGGAAACAGCCTCTTGCGAATGCAAGGTAAGGCTGCGGACAATAGATCTGTAATGGGTCCACCTGTTCCCTAGACCTTAACATGGTGGGAGATTTATAGCACTGGGTTGCCTTATGTTTTTTTGGCCTTTAGTTATAGGGAGTAGGCTAGTAGTTGCTTATCTGATTTATATCATTGGACCTAAGTCTGCTTTGAATTGGTAGCATATTAGGGTATGCTATGCATAAAATAATTTATTCTAAAGTGGTTATGTTGAACATTAAATAGACAAAGCTGATGTTATGAAACTAGTAGCTAACTCTTTTTAAGAAAAAACAACTGAAGATTCGAAGTTGTCATGCTAAGGTTTACCTGCATGTGGCTCATTGCTGAAATCTGTCACTTCGATGATTATAATTTACTTTGTCATACCAAAACTTTGCTTGACTGCAGTTGGATATTAAAACCAAACTGTGCATAAGGGACAGTCTATACCGCTTAGCTAAGAGTGCTGAGCAAAGACATAATAATTCAAATGCAAATGGTTGCATTGGAGACAATGAAATATGCAAAACAATGATGGCGCAGGGTGCAAGCAGGTATTGCTCACTTTCTTTGCTTCAGATTTATGTTTTTCTTGACTACAAGGTAGCCACTAACCACTTTAAACAGCCATTAGAATGGTATAACATGATTTTGAATGTTAGTAGTTTTTAGTGTTTCCAAAGATGTAATATTCTGTTATTTTTATTTATACGCTGACACATAATAATGCTTTTTGGATATCTATCTCAAAATACTGTGTTTATGAATTAATCTTTTTGATAACACATAGCTTCATTCAGGTGTACCGGATTAGTGGACATGGAAACTAACACAAATCCCATCGATCGGTCTGTAGCACACATGCTGTTTCACAGGCCCTCAGATCCATCAATGTTGCTTCCTAACGAAACTTTACCTTTCAAATCCAGTGCCACGGTATGGTTTCGGAAAATTTTGACATTTTAGTAGAAAGTAACTCTTTTGGTCGAAGCCTCATATTCTTGTTTAATTGACAGATACATCATGGATCAGTGATCAATCCACCAGTAAAGACTGAGAAACAGGTCTGTCAGGAAGATTCTTCAACCGGAGTGGAAAATAAGTTTTTAGGGGATAACACCTAATGAAAGTGAAACCAGCTTTGGTGCATTTCGTTGTACAATTTTTCCTTTTGCAGTCATCGTCGTATATGATGATGTATAATTATTTCGGGCTTACTCGGATCCCGTTGTTAATTTGTAATTCATTTTTGCATCGAATGCCATAATACTGATGTAAATTTGTGCTAATCATCATAAGGTATCATATACGATGATTCAGAGTAATGTTATGCGCGTGACTATTTTCATCCGAAAGATCATAATTATCCAGCACAGCCTCTGGCTAGCCATCAAATTAATGAAACTATCTTTACTTGATTGTTGTATCATTTTATTTTATGAAGTGATATTTTTTCGAGTGATAAGATTATGTGAAGAGAGGTGGATGCAAAGACCTTCAATAGAAACTTAAACTTTTTTGGTAAGGTCTACTTATTTAAGGTTTACGTGAAAAAAAATATGAAAAATTCACTAATGGATCCCATTTTTATTTTTTTTTTCTATTATCTGGGATTCCATTTCTTGTTTCCGAATTACCAATTGGATCCCCTTGTAGCAACTTTTAATTAGAATTGTACAAAATTAAATCTGCTTCCACCCTTGAAAGTTGGTTGATAACTTGTTCTATTTCGTTTAGTCACATGTTCGTTTGACATGGCAAAATGATTCTTCCAGTCCTTTCGGAATAATTAATAGTGCATTTTCCCTCAGGAATATGATGAAGTATCTCTCTCCTTTTTCTTTCTGGGTCAAGATGAAGTATTTCCTTTAAAGGCTTCGGTGCAGTCTCTCGTTATCTCTCTAAGCCATTAGTAAATACTAAATAGTACTCTAAACTGTAGTTACGGCTTGTTGGCTGGGGAACTACTTCCTTACCTGTAAACACGTGCACACTAGTATCTTTTGCGGTCAAGGTGAAGTATTTCTTTAAAAGGGTTTCGATGCAGTCTTTTCTTTTTTGTTGACGGGGGAATTTGTTCCTTAATTGTAAGCACGTGCACACTGCTACTTGCAGGAACTTACCAACTTGATTATGTAAAATTTAGTGTGTTTGAGTTGACGTTGGCACGTCTCAGTCCACACACAGTAGTAATAATGAGAAGCAGTGGAGCAAACAACGTTTTTAGAGCCTGGAAATGTGAATACAGAGAAAGACTTCACCTCGGTTACATTTTTCCTCTATTTACATTAGCCGGATCTAGCCGAAATATGTTTACTCATTTTAAGTGTAGAATGCTCAAATTCCATTAACATGAATAGAAGATAATATGATTCTATTAAATAATAAAAACCAAAATTTTAATAAACCCACCTCTCCATGTGATAAAGCACAAAAGAAAGAGAAGACGCAAAGACATGAGATGAATTAGACCAAATAAATATATATTCCTGTCGAATAAATCACATAGATAAAAGTGGATTTAACAGTTTATTTAGAGTGAGGAATAATGTGTAACTTATTATGGATCAATGTACTACTACCTTGATGTTAAAACAAAAGGAACAATAATGTGATCTAGATGAGAGGTGGAAGCTCCCATCTTCTATCTTTCATCTCCAATCATAGAAGTACTGGTTGAAAGGGAATCATCAGTTAGGGACCTATCGACAGATACATCATCATCATCTTCAGAGATGAAGGGGGCCTGTATTTTCTCCACTTCTCTCATGACCTCTTTCATCTCAGGACGCTTTTCAGGGAACCTCTCAATGCAACGCATGGCAATCTGCAACAACCTTAGCATCCCAGGAAGTGCACTCTTTTGGTCAGAAATTTCTTTGTCAAATATCTCAGCAGTCCATTCTTCCCTGACAGCTCTGTGAACCCAGCTGCAGAGATCCACCCCATTGGTCCCTGGTGGAGCTGAGCACATAGACACTTTGCCAGTTAGAAGCTCTATGAGAAGTGATCCGTAGCTCCAAACATCGGATTGCATTGTCACCCTTCTTGCATACCCATATTCAGGTGATTTGTAAACAACCATGTGCTGAGCTGCAATTGGCTGTGCTATCAAGGAGGCAAGACCAAAGTCAGAAACAAGAACTCCATCGTTTTCATCGAACAATACGTTGGAAGACCGCAAGTTGCCATGTGGGACAACGTTGTGGAACTTGTGGTTCAGGTGCAGGCACACCAGTGCTCGAGCCACTCCTCTTGCAACTGACAATCTTGAGTTCCAACTGAATGGAACTCGGTTTCCACCTCTACCATCTGAAATGTCAGGTTTTGATATAAAGTGAAGTTTGCCAATTCATAATTATCAAGTCGTCAGATAAAAAAATCACTTTGTAACTATATATACAAGTAATCTGTGTACTGAACAACATATATTTATATATGTATATATATATTTTCTTTCAATTTTTACTTAAAAATAGATACACGTGAATTGGAGGTTATGTTATACTTGATTCGACAAGTACTTATCTAGTGAAATCCCTCTCCCAATTTCTGAATGTTAACGATTGTATTTACATTTGGTGAGTGGATTAATTTCCATTTTCCAGAACTAAAGCCATAAAAATTATTTGTCAAAAGGTTTAAGGTGATTATTGATATTTTGACCAAACGGGGACCAGAGTCGAAAAACATTCTGCTCTCATCAGTCAATTTTGGGATCCTTATCTTGACCTTTTTTCCTTTGTTTTTTTTTAAAAATGGGGATAGTGATATGTATTGTTTGATTTTGGATACTGTCCAAAGAGAAGTTATATCGTGTAAACTGTTTCTAATGATGACTACGTTGTTGTATTCAGTATATGTTTGCTGATTTTGCAATTTTTTTAATTAGATGTCACCAATATACACAATAACAAATTAAAAAATAGATCAAGTTGATGGAAATTACCATGAAGTCGAGAGAAAAGATTTCCATTCTCTGCATACGTGTAGAGCATTAGTTTCTCATCTCTGGAATGATAGTAAGCAAGCAAAGGCAACAAATTGGGATGTTTCATATCAGCAATCACATCTAATATCTTTGCAAATTCCTCCTTACTGAGTGGCTTTAAGTCCCTTAGCCGCTTTACAACTATGGTAGGTCCGTCATTCAGCATAGCCTTATAACTATTTCCCAAGATCCCATGACCCAGTGCCTCAGCAGAAGCTCTAAGAAGTCCAGCCATTTGAAATTTAGGCTTATCATTAAAAAACACGAGTTCCTTTCTCTCTTCCACTGTCACCATCCTTGTCCCCTCTCCCATCTCAATCTTTTTGTCAACACTGATCTCCACATCACCCTCTTTTTCTATGACTGTGGGAATCTGTCTCTTCACTATTTTATTGAGCTTTGAGGATGTGTTGTAGTAAAGCAGCAATAACAATATAATTGCAAGCAGAAGAACCACATTGATAATAAATGAAATACTCATTTATTGGAGGTGTATGAGAGATGGAGGTATAGATGTGATTCTTATTGAGATTGAAACTAGAAAGCAGGATTGTTACAGCTATGGCATGAAGATTTTAGGAGTGAAAATGGGGTGAACTGCTCGATGAAATCACAGAGACATTACATTTCTGCAATGGATGAAACTAGGAATTGTTAAGGACCTAATTAACGATTCCTAGTTGCAGACAATAACAAGGGCATCTACTTATTGATATTCTCCTGAGAATCCTAAGATTCTGATTTACATAGTTAAACTACAAATATATTTGATGTTTCCAGCCAGCGCAAAACCAAGTGTTGATCTGGGTACGTATGATGTTTATAACTTGAGACCTATCAAGTAAATTGGAGTGTTGTGTATGACAATGGCCTTGAAAAAAGGTGGTTCTTCTTGTAACTAACAAAGTCAGGACGGCCAACATTGTCCTATAGTGTGAGGCAATGAGTGAGCTGGTGCAAACGTGAGCGCTAGACAATTTTTATATGAGGGGGCATTGTGTATGAATAGTGTCATCATATTAGCATCATCACAAAATTGGAGCTATATATGCTACTAAAATAACGTGTTGTAGTTACAATTGCACACATCTGGTACTCATATGTACGATAGTTGCATTCATTTGTGAGTGCACTTGTCACAAATACTAGCAACGCATTCATTAATATTTTATTATTTCTTTATATAATTCTATGCTAACCCCACTAATGAAAAGTAAACCCAAATTATTTAGTGTTTTTGTAAGATTTCATTTAATAATGAAAATAAAAGAATGTGGTCATAAAATTCTCTTGGAAAACGGAGTATTACTGTTAGTGGAACATGTAATTCAATGGTTTATGTATTTTGATATTCATAGTAATTTTTCATGCTTATATCTTACATTTAATATCTTATAGCTAATTTTCAAAAATTTTAAGGTTTTAAAGTATGTATATTGTATCAAAATGTGCCTTATAAATCGATAAATACCCATGTACTAGTCCATTTTGCACAAGAAATCAAAATCAAGTGAATTTTTAGATTGTTTGACCATTCTCCCTTCTCTTTCTATCTCCCTTATTCCCTTCATATTCTACTTGTAATATTATGTCACTAGCAATTTTCAAATTAAGGTTCTTTAAAACCCACCTTCATTTACCCATTAACTATTAATAAATGAGTTTAATTTTTATGTAACTAATAAAAAATCATCCTATGTATGTTTTTTTAAGTAATCATTATAAATTTACCAAGTATATAATATACATTTGATTTAATAACAGTATAAAAATATTTTTAAAAAATTACATTTAATTAATTCTTCATAGATTTTATACTATGGAAGAAATACTTGAATAGACACAGAACTAACACTTAAATATTAGACATAATGAATTACATAAATTCAAGTGTCTAACTAATACATAAAATGGAAAATAAAAATTACACTTATCAAACCATAAATACTATATAAATATTATGTAATTTTTAATTTCGATCTGTATTTTTTTATAAGTAATTTATTTAACTCATTTTGTTCAAAAAATAATATTTATTATATATAATTCTTCTTATATATATTTTTCTATGCTTTTTTACGATAATAAAAGTTTATTATTTTTTATATAATTATTATTTATGTTGCATATAATTATTATTTATAATAATAATTATTTTTTTAGTATGTTATATATATGTCTTATTTTTATGAAAATAATATTTATTATTTCTTATAACAGTAAAAAATATTATTTTGTGTTGCATTCTTGATATATATAGATATAAAAAATAGTAAATATTATTTTCATAAAAATAATATATATATA
>JAMLFT010002195.1:0-26733 GCA_026544285.1 Pachyrhizus erosus | reverse complement strand
TTATTTTATTTACTTATTAAAGTTTATTCTAGGTTTTTATTTCTAGCATTTTCCTAATTTGCTAACTAATTTTCTATTATCTAACTAATTACTTTATTTACATTGAAATAATAATATTTTTATTAATTTGGAAAAATGGGATGTTACAACAATGAATCTCTTGGGAATGAAACGAGACGTTTTGGTGGTGTATGGAGTGTGTTTCGAAGAGGAGAAAGCTTGCATTGATGACGGATTCTGATTTCGATTCAAGGCTATTTATAGCGTTCCCGACCACCACAAGGGTTTTATTTTATTCTCCTAGGCTAGGGTAACCTTGCTGAGTCATGGGGGAGGCATGGGCTTGCCTTGGTGGCGATTTTGCAAAAAAATCTTGAAGCTTAAGATTGAGCTTCAATGGCAGTTCTAAGAAGAAGATGATTGCAAGAAAGAGATAAAGCTATTTTATTTTGTTAATCTCTTAGCGATGGATCTAGCAATCTCAATGGTTATTCTCCTCTCCTTTAATTCCTAAAACGTGTAACACTCCTTTTTATTACTTTTATTTAATAGAAAATATTTCTAGAGTTATTGCGTAGATAAAAAAAATTTACATCTTAATGAGAATTACAATTTATGTCAATAAAACTAACTTATCATAATTCTTTCATTCCAAGTTCTCATTATATAATACAAGATAAAAAGTTATACATTCTTTAAACATTTTGATACATGACACTAGAAACAAAAGTTCTTTAACTAAATTATTCAACAACTTATTCTAGTCTAATATGAAGCTTTAGAGGGGTCTTCTTCATCAAATGATTCTCTCCTTTGGTTCTCATTACCAACCTGTACTAATCTCATTGATGATTGAGGAGGCTGAGGAATTTGTGGTCATCTCCGATTAGCTAGTACATTAAGAAATTTGGGTGGCGGAGTTTGAGAAAGAACTATTGGCAAGTTTACATGGTGGAATTGCTAAGGCACTACAATGTTGGTGGGTCTAAAAGCGAAGCAGACACATCTTGTGAATGTATCATCTCCTTGGATCTTGTCATAGGTCCATCTCCCTTCTAGGAGTAAAGCCGTCAGATGAAACAGTGGTTAGAATTCGTCAGCCATGCTTAGTCTAAAAAAGAGGAGGGTGTAGGACTGAGCTGTTAATTTTGAGACACACATGCATAATAGAGGGTAGTCTATCTAACATAGTCTCTTATCTCACTGTTCGTGCATAATTAGGTTTTCTAACAGCTTTAGGGCGCTTCATAGCCTCCAAAACTACTAACTCTAGGAAGACTTATGCGAGTGTATCATAATTAATCCAATCTGTAATCTTTTGGTTGACGACCGAGAGTACATACCCTACTTGGTACTCGGTCCAGGGTACTCTCAATCAAATCGTAGTAATGCTCCGCTTTATCCAGGACGCCAAGCCAGTTTTGTGACACCCTCTTACTTTGAGTGGTTTACAGCTTGACACCTCATCTATCCTTAAGGTCTCACTAGAGCCTACATACATTCCTCACGTACCTTCTATGGCCAACCATTGCATCCTTTGTCTTGAATTCCCCCTCGATAAGGTTTTCAGTTCAATCTACCTTTCTTATCAGATCTGTCATCTCTACTATTTCTTTTTATAGTGGTATTGATGTCATATCAAGGTTCTCAATAGACATTGTCCGTTTGTACATCACAATCACTCTAGATTGTATAATCATTGTCTAAGCATATCTCAGTTCATCATCTATCTTAGGGTTTTTCAGGAATTACTGTCACCAATGGACAGTTAACAAGTATATTTGCCTTCCACAGGTAGTAAAACTATTCCAATCACACTTATATTATCATACAATATATTCTAATGCGTAACCAATAATTCATAGTAATTAACCATACATTTTACAATCAAATAATAGGGTAGGGGTAAAATAGTCATTTTTTTGAAATATGACCTTTAGGTACTCTTATCCTTATTTTCAACTCACAATATCTCATATATTTACTCAAGTATTATAAGTTTGTCTTTCCTAGGCTTAGAAGATTCTAAGAATGAAAATTAAAGTTTTCTAATGCAGGGGTATTTTAGTCATTTTATAAAATATGGTTTTCTCGAATGCTTTTTCTTTTTCACAATCTACCAAAATTACTTTGTATGTAAGTTACCAATGTTTTTCACACTAACTTCTTGAGTTAAAAAGGTCAAATTAGAATTAAAGGTAAATTGTGAAAATAAGGGCATTTTGGTCATTTTAAAATATTTATCCCTTTTCTATATTTTTCTTTCATCTTAACCCATAACTTTTTGAAAATTGTTTAATATTACTAGGAATGAATAAAATGATGTTTCCTAAAGTTATAATGACTTAGAAGTGTTAAAATCCTCATTTTATACCTTATGGGTAGTTTGGTCATTTTGTGAAAATTCCTTTTCAAATTTTCCTTTAGATTCTTACCTCTATTTTTTTTTAAGATAGATTATAATTTATGCAATAAGGTACTTAGGCTATTTTCTTGAAATTAAAATGGCCTAAAATGATAAAAATAATTACTTTTATACCCTAAGAGCAAAATGGTCATTTTAAAAATATAATTTTATTTTTAAGGATTTTAAAATTTCAAAAGTAACTTTAAGACTCTAGGCATGTTTATACATAGATCCTAAGATTTTTCCCTCTGATTTTTGATTAAAATAAACATAAAATCTCAATTTTCTCTCTTAGGGGTATTTTTGGAATTTTCAAAAATAATTTAAATTTTTTATCAAAGTGTGTAAGAAAACTTTCTTTCATTCTCTGGTACAAGGATAGGACTACCACTAGGTTTATTTAGAGGTTAAAATGAGCAAAAATGACTTAAAACTAAAGGAAAATAGTACATAGGTATTTTGGTTATTTTCTCAAAAGAGGGGTAAAATGGTAATTTTTGCTTCGTCTTCAACTTTTGTCTCTAGTTTTCGAACTAGAGAATTTGAATTTGGGAACTTCAATTCCCTGTGTATTCTTGGAGAATAAATCATCCAAAAACTTTCATCAACTACTACTGTATCATTTCCAACTCTTAATTTGATTAATTCGTGTCTAGATAAAAGTTATACGAAATCAAATTTTTACAAAGTTTGAACAAATACATTCTAATTTGATTACTGAGATATAATACGAGTTAGAACACAAAAATAAGTAGAAACCAAATTGAAATAATATAGAATAGTTTTGTGAATTGAATTTAGAGAAAGGATAACTCCTCCTACCTCAATTGGAACTTTTGTAACTCGTTAATGGTTAAACTTTGTAACCTTTGTGAAATCACGATCCCTTGCATATTTCTTCAAATTTCTTCAACAAAAAGGTTTGCGAGGTGATTTCAAATCTATTGGGACAAATTTGAGGCCAATTAGTGACCTCCATGGGCTTCTTTTCTTCACAACGAAGTATGCTCCAGGTTGGGCAGTGGTAGGGTACCCTTTTTGGATATCGGGAGGCTCGAAGTGGTAGAGAATAAAAGTGGCTCAAGGTTGAAGGTGACTCAGCTGCTTCAATGACGACCAACGTGTTTTAAGAAGATTAAATATAATTTAATTTGTAAAAGTAAGAGCGATGGGCCTAACGGTCAAATGACAACCCCTGCTTACCCAATAATCTCTTCGACCCTTGAGATCATGTCTTCGAATCTGCCCCAAACCTTTTCTTACTTTGTGTTTTTATTTTTTCCCATTTCATCACGTGCCTATCTCTTTTATTTTCTTCTTGCGTTTTAATGCTACCCACATGGGTAGCTCAACTGACAAAATGTTGTGCTTCTCTCTCCCTCCTTTAGGTTCATGGGTTTGAACCCCTACAACGCCTCACTTCCCTTTTTCTCTTCTTTTTCTTTTTTATTCTCTTTTCTTTATTTCATTTTTCTATTTTCTGTTTTATTTTTTATAAATTCTATTTTATATTTTTAAATTCTTTTTCAAAAATCTCATAATTTTAATTATATTTTCTTCTATTGAATTAATTTTTCTTTTTCATAAAAATCTATTTATTTTGATAAGAATTAATTAATTCTATCTTAAAAATAATTATTTAATTTTTTTTCGTTAACTCATAAAAATTTATTTTTAATTTCTTTAAATTCTATCCTTATTCTATTTCTAATTCTTCTAAATTTCTATTTCTTATTCTTATTCTTTCATGGACTATTTTCTATAAATTTATAATTTTCATTCTATTAAAATTTTAAATTCTTAATAACAACATCTTATTTTCCTTCTTTCTTCTCTAAACAATATTTTACTAATTCTCTTCTTAGAAATTAAATTCTCAATAGATTAAACCACGAATAAATAGGGATAAATTTTAGATATATATATATATATTGTCAAAATGCAAGATGTTACAATATGCACCTTCAAAAGGGGGTGGGTTCGAAGCTAGTTAAACCTCCTTTTTCTACTATGTTTTTTATTTTAGAGTTATTTATGCACTAATCCTATGTGTATTAATTTATGTGAGGTATGCTACCCACGTGGGGTAGCTTAGTTGACAATGTTGGGCGCTGCTTCTCTCTCCCTTTCATGTATAGGGGTTCGAATCTTCCTCCCATTTTTCAAATTTCATTTTCTTTTCTTTATTCATTTTCTTTTTCTTTTTATTATATTTTTTCTATTTTTATTTTTAACTTAATTATTTTTACTTCTAAAAGTTTCTAAAAATTCTTAAAATCATCCTCATAATTTCTTCTATTTATTTTTATGATTGTATAAAAATAAATTTTATTTTTATTGGTTTTATCATTACTAATTAATTATAAACAAAATTTTCTTATTTTAAATTCTTTATTTGTTATTTAGACTAAACTTTAATTTTCTCCTTTTAAATATTTCGAAGATTATTTTGGATTCATCACCAGTAGTTTTGTCTGATTATTTTTCTTTAATTTATCATTGTAAATTTTATTTTCTAATTATTACAACATTTATTTCTAAATTCTTTTAGGAAAATATTTATTTGGCTAAATAAATTAAGATTATATCAAAATAATCTATCTATGTTTTAAAGTCTAGTGAACAATATTTATATTTAAAATTTAAAAGTAGGATATTACAAAAGGTATGGTCAAAGGCAATTGCAATCGTTGTTTTACATAAACTTAGAGTAGATTCACGACTTTTTTATTGTACAAGTGTAAAAAAAAAAATTAAATATGATGTACAAAAAAACAACACCTATAGAGGGTTGTTTTTGCTACATAGGCAATGTGTCATCAACTAAATTACCTACTTCAACCTTTCATTTGTCTTATCTAGAAGGTGTCATCTCATTTACCTACTTGCAAAATTTTTTTTCTTTCACTTGACTAAAATAAAAAAATATTCCTTTACTATTCATTTCCATGTCTTGAATATTGTAGAAGTGTCTATCGTATATATGAGTATCACAAGAATCTCTATTGTGTTTTGTGGGGGGAATAGGAGGTGCCAACTTAAGTGACGCCTCATATACATGGTGGTGCCAACTTAAGTGACGCCTTATGTAAACCTACTATTCATCCATGATGAAAACCAATATGTAGACCATGAATGGTTCAACAATTTTTTATTGCAATTTACTTATTTTAATTTGGTTATTATGTAACATCCTAAATCCTAGTTTGTAACACTTATTCAAATACTCTTTTATTTGATTTTAAAATATTTTTATTTCATTTAATTTCATGAAATATTTATGTTCTAGAAGGGTACTTCTCCATGTTCTCTTCAGGGTCCTATTCCTCCTCCTTGCTCTCAACTAACTAGTTTGCTCCTCATGTAGCAAGAGTTTCCTCTAACATCTTAGCCTTTACCTATACCTCTACCTTTAGTACATCAGCCTCTGTCTCGGGTACCTCACTCTTTGGTATTGAATCGTCCCCATTATTAGGGACTCATTCATCATCCTCTTCTTCCCTATGCTTTATAGGATCAAACGACACTTGGCAACCTTTCTTCCCATACAAAGGCATGGTCCAAGGCCCCATGCCCAAGGGGAAGTAGCATTTCACGAGATAACGAATATTAGAGAGTTGGGGTGTAAGAAAGGCTAGTAGTAATGTTAAAAGCACCTCCAAGTCTATGGGAAGATGAAGATGAAGATAATGATGAAGATGATGAGATCTCAATGATCTTTACTTGTAACACCCCTTTTTATTTACTTTTAATAAATAAGAAATTGTATTTAAATAGTTTTAGCGCTTGGTAAAATTAAATTTAATTGTTAGGGAATTACAATTTAACAATAATATAGCTAATCATATCACTTTTATCAAAAATTCTTATCACTTACTTAAACAAGATAAAATAAGTCATACAACTTATTATTACATCATTATAATATCTTTGATACTAGAACAAAACATCTTCTTAACTAATTTCCAGAACTAATATAATCTAGTCAGATCCTTTAGAAGGATCCTCTTCTTCTGTGGAGTCCTCTCTTTTGTCTGGATCATTAGCTTGGACTAACCCCATGGAGGATTGTGGAGGTTGTGGGGTTTATGGTCCTCTTTGTGCGGCTAGGACTCTGGTGAATATAGGTGGTGAGGTTTGGGATAAGACTACGGGTATATCAACATGATGGAATTACCAAGGTAATATGACATTAGATGGTATGAAAGTGAACCAAACATATCCCACAAAAGTATCATCACCTTGGACTCGGTCGTAGGTCCATCTTCCTTCTAAGGGTAGGATTGTCAAATCAAAAAGTGGTCGGAATTCATCTGCCATTTGAGTTTGAAAAGATAGGGGGATGTAGGAGTGAGTCATTAATCCTTAAGTACACACAAATACAATAGAGGGGTAGTCTTATCTAACGTAACCTTTTATCTCACCGTATGTGCCTAATTTGTAATTCTACTCACTTTAGGGCCCTACGCGACCTCTAATATTGCTAACTTCGAGAGGGCTTATGCGAGCATATCATTAATAATCCAAATTACAATCTTTGATTGACGATCGGGAGTACATAACCTGCTTGGTACTTAGTCTAGGATATTCTTAACCAAATCTTGGTAATGCTTCGCTTTATCGAGGACACCAAGCCAGTTCTATAACACCCTTTTTACTCCGAGTGGTTCACAACTTAGCACCTTATCTACCCGCAAAGTCTCACCAAAGCTTACGTACATTCCTCAAGTACCTTCTGTGGTCAACCATTGCATTCCTCATTCTTAATTCTCACTCGTTAAGGTTTTTAGTCCATTCTTCCTTCCTTATTTCATCTGTCATCTCCACTAATCACTTTATCTTGGTACTAAAAACAAGTTCAGATATATATGGATAACATTCATCTTTATATCACAATCACTTTAGATTGTGTCATCATTGTTTGAGCATTTCTTAGTTCATCATCTATCCTAGGGTTGTTCACTGTCTCAAATGGATAGTCATCAGGAATATCTACCTTCCACTAATAGTGGATGTATGAAATCACATTTACATCATCAATTCAAGACAATTTAATACATAATCAAGGATCACAGTAATCAACAGTACACATTATGTTCACATAACCGGGCAGGGGCAAAATGGTCATTTTATACTTTTCTTTCCACAATTCCTTTCTTATCTTTAAATTCATGGGAAACGAGTCCCTTAGTTTTAGTTTGGAAATTTTACTAAGAAAGGGGTATTCAAGAATTTTCTTAAGAAGAGTATTTTTGGTCATTTTGTAAAAATATGACTTTTTAGGAATTCCTTCTTACAATCCAACTCAAGATATATTATATAGGTTCCTAGGATATTGAAACTATTTTTCCTGCATTTAAGAGATCCAAATAGAAATATATAATAGTGCTAAAGGATTTAGAATAATTTTCCTAGGGTTAGAATGACCCAAAATGATAAATTTTCCATTTTTATACCCTAGGGGTATTTTGGTCATTTTGAAAATAACAATTTATTTTTAAGAATTTTTAAGTTTCTAAGGTGGTGAAAATATCCTAGGTTTATTTTTAGACATGTTTTTGCCAATTTTCTCTTTAATTTATTGACCAAAACAAGGTTAAATTTCAATTTTTCTTACTTAGGGAATTTTTTTTAATTTTTAGAAAATTATTTAATTTTAATTGATCTTTTTGAGAAAAAAATACATATACTTATACTTAGAGATAAAGCTATTTTCTAGACTCTTTTCAAAGCTTGAATGAATATAATTGGCAGAGAAATTTAAAGAAAACAAAAATAGGGGTAATTTGGTAATTTTCCCTACTAAAGGGAAAAATGGTAATTTTGTCATTTTCTTCTTCCCCAAATAACTGGTTCAAAACTTGAAATTAGAATTTTCAAATCTTTATTTCTTCACTCAGTTCTGGCAAATAATCCAAATAGAATCATTCAATCACTTATTTGCAAGTTATTCTAACTCATAATTGATTAATATTTACCTAGTTACTAATTAATGGAGCTTTGATTTATTAGAGTTCAAATTTTCAAACTCTAATTCGTTTTGGGGGAATTAATGTGTTTTAGAGTGTCAAACTCTCTAGAATTCAAATTAAGATAGTTTAGAATGAATCTACGATTAAAATTTGAAGAAAAGACAACCCCTCTTACCTTTTAGAAGTTTTCTAATGAAGTTATGGCAAGTGCTTTGGCGACGTTGCTAAAACTTGATTCTTCGAGTTATTCTTTGAATTTCCTAGATAGAATTGTTCCTTGGACGATTTCAAAGCTCTCTGGATTGATGGGGAGTCATAAAGGTGAAGGAATGAGAGGAATTCAAAAATTAGAATTCTCTATTTTTCGTTTTTGTTTTTGACTTCAACAGGCTTTTATAGACCTCGTTACCTGTCCTTCCTTCATGTTTAAGCTTCCTTAGGCTAGGGCGGTTGTAGCTAGGTGGCTAGCAGGGCATAGGCAGCGCAGAGTATAGAGTTACTAGTGTTAAGAAAAATCAGCTCGAGGTAGGAGATGATGAAGTTGCTTTAATGGGGACAACATGTTTTTGGAAAGGGTTAAGTAGTTTTTATTTCTTAAAAGTAACAATGATGAGCCTAGCGGTCAAATGACAATCCATACATAACCCAACTCTCTTTGACCTCACGCTCCTGCCTTCGAATCCGTTCCACACCCTTTTCCAATTCACGTTTTATTTTTCTCATTTAACTCAACACCTTTACCTCTTTATATTTCTTAATTCGTTTTAATGCTACCCCATGTGGGTAGCTTAGCTGGCTTAAAACGTTGCCTTCCCTCTTCTTCTCCTAGATCGTGGGTTTGAGCCCACTGACCCCTCCCTTTCGTTTTTTCTTCCTTTCTCTTTTCTTTTTCTTTTCTTCTTTTTATTTTGTCTTTTATTTTAATTTTTATTTTCTGTTTTTAATTTTAATAAATTTTATTTTTGATTTCTATTGTTTTTTTAAAATCTTAAAACTTAATTATATTTTCTTTTACAAATTTAAATTTCCTTTTCATAATTATTTATTTTATTTAATAAAAATTTATTTAATTCCTAAAAATTTACTTTTAATTCGTGAAAATTATATCCTAATTTTGTTCTAATTTTATTCTTCTCTTCTCTTTTTATTAAATTAATTTCTATTTGGAAATTAGTTTCAACTTTCCATCTTTTAAGTTTACTTAACTTTTTTAAGTTTTGCTTTACTAAATTCGTTTTAAATTTCTCTTTTTCCTTCTTTCATTCTTTTCTTCCTCTTATTCTCTAAACAATATTTACCAAATGAGTTCTCTTTTCATAGGAAATAGATTTTGAACTCCTATTTTATCTAAATTAAGTTATGAATAGATAGAGATAAATTCTCAAATTTTAAATTTATAATTATATCAAAAAGTCAGGATGATGCACTACTGACTCGACATGACAGAAGTATAGTGGAGTACACTGTGTCCACCATACGAAGAAGTCAAAAGTCTCTAATAACGTGTCTGTGTCATTTAGAGGTTTCAAAGTAACGTGAATGTGACCTACAAAATGATCTACCCCCTGATTGGATCATGGATCCACCTTCCATCATAACAGTCAATTTACAAATGTTGTTAAAGCCTTACCATCTGCGTCCATCCCTCAACAAAAAAGAAAGGAATGAGTCTTCTTACTTCCTCAAGAACACACAAACAACTAAAACATGACACACATAGACAATCAACTACATTAGCATGGTTGTTTAACACTCTCAATCGTAGTACTAAAAATGTTAGTATCAAATTCTTAAAATATATTTATACTCACTAACTGCCACTAGAACTCCCAAAACTCAGTGGTTTTACGTCAATAAGTTGGATGAAATTTGGGAGTACATTGATTGATGAGGTATCCTAACAGGCTCTTACTAACTCGAAAATGAAAATGTAATCAATCAAGGTTGTCAATTTGGCTTCGTGACATAATCACCACTCAACGCTACACCCCTAAGGACAATCACACCTTATGATTCATCTAATCAATGTATCAATTTATCGTTATTTGTTCTTTGAGAACTGAATCCTTGACCCCTCATCCTTACCAATATTATCCTTTCCCTATCGTGGTGGGGGTTCCACTATCAATGGTACTAAGCGCGCCTAATTGACACCAATTTTGAAGGCCTTGCCTCTAGGTTCATCAAAAACTCAATTATTAATGACATGTCTCTCTCATGATAATTGGTGGACCATGTCATTTAATTGTCGCTTTGCTCCACAAGCTATATAATTTCCACAGGTGAAACATCCCACTTAACACTTTAGATTTTGAACTCTCAAAAATTCATTTTACTCTTATGCTTACACGGATATATTGTACTAGGGTCTCAACCCTTGCTTTACCATGTCATGATCGATTTGCCATATATTCAAAATGAGAGGTATACATCATTTTATCAAGTTTTATGTGCATGTCACCTCTCAGTTTCATAATATCTTACCGTCTTAAAATTTTATGAAGGTCAATATGTTAGATAAATTATTTATTTCTAATTCACACTCTTTTTGTTAGGATTTTATTATTTCTATCGTCATATAAAAAGGATCAATACTAGAACTAAGTTCTAGTTGTCACATTTTCCTTGTCATAGATATATGTGACCACACAAGAGTAAACATTATATTTACATTGTCATTCAAAACACATAACAATTTCACAAAGTAAATAATCATGTCAAAACAAAAATTCATTAGACAATTTATCACAAATAAATTCAGACAATTAAATTTTCATAGATGAAATCACCTACATAGACAATTGCCCAAATTCACTTTTTGGGTCTTAAAAGCCAAGGTCACAAGAAAGAAGTATATTCTTTATGTCATGCAAGATGCTATATCATTTAATTTAAGAAAAATGGATAAGTTTCAAAAAATGATGAAAATTACTATCAATTTTTTTTATTTTGGATTTAGAAAAAGGGTAAAAAGTTCACCAAAACTTTAGACATTTTTAAAGTATAAAATTTTGTATATAAATAAAGGTTTTTAAATATATTTTCTGGAAAGGTATAACACATCATGATTAAAAATCTACAAAAGTTTCTAAAAATAAAACAAGCAATATGTCCAAACATTTTTCAAAATAACACTAATGAAGATTGGTCCTTTTCTGGACCTTCCCAATATTGATTTTGATTAGTTTATGTTTCTAGCGCTTCGCCAACAAGATTATCTTTCTGGAGAGATAAAGTTCAATTTATATAATTTTTGGTAAATATTTTACTAAGGAACATTTTCCAGACAAGAATTCATTTAAACTTAAAAGAAAACTTGAAAAGGAATTCTCTTGACCTAACTTTTAGCATTGCCCAACAACAAGGTCAAAAGTTTCACCAAAGTACAAATAAAAAACAATTTTTAAAATGTAATATTTTTATATAGGCTTAAAGATCTTGAAATCTATTTGCCAAAATGGTATTTTAATACTCAAACAAAAATCCATAAAATTATTAAAAATTTCCAAAGGTGACAAAACAAATTTCTATTCACACTTACCATAGTCTAGTGTTTTCCACTTTTTGAGGGTTTGCCAAAAGGGATTGTAGTTATTCTTTTTACACATTGAAGTTAACACGCACCTTTTTAACAAGGTAAAAATCAAAATAACTCTTTTCCAAATGTCCCTAGTAAAGTCATCTTTAAGGGTGTTTGTTTAGTGTCATGAGTTAGCCACTACATGCGCTACCTCAAGCTTAATTAAAATATTTGAAAATGCTATTGACTTTGAAAAATAACTCATGGTACATGGTTGGAAATGAAGTTTTGTCTAGTTTTAAAATTTGTAAAAACATTTTAGTGAAGGTTAATCAATAAGCACATATTAGAGAATCATTTAGCACTCTTAGCCTAAAAATGGAAGTTGGAAGGGTCATTTTGCATGTTTGATTACACTTTCTTGCTTAGCTTATCTTCCAAAGACCTCAACAATAAATATTTTGGAAAATGTATCTAGTTTCATTAAAAACAAATTTCAAGTTGATCCAATGATTTGATCTTCAAATATACCCATATTAATGACAAATGCGCATGCAGGAACACATGTCCAACTATTGCTCTCATCTTGTGGCCATAATTTAAAATAGAAAATAAATTTTAAAATTTTGGACAAAGTATCCTTCATATTTGGATCATTCTCATGGTTTTAAAAATAAAAAATAAATGGTAGAAGAAGACAAATAATCTAAGGTTTCAATAGATAAACAAATTCACTAACTATAAAAATATTCAAGACATGATTTTTCTTTGAAAAGTAAAACATGAAAATGGAAAAGCTTAAAGAATGAGGTGCATGCACGAACTTGGCACAAAAATGCCATATGATTAATAGCTTCTCTTGATTAACTACAAACTTGAATCTACAAGAAACATTCATCCTTACCCAAAAAAAGTAGAAGATGATGGTTGGAGATGAGAGAAAAGGTGTGAATTAGTGCTTAGTGCTTTGAAGAGTTTCTCGAGCTCTAGCTTGATCTTTAGAGGCTCACAATTTGGCTTCTATCCAATTTAAATTAAGTGAGGCTTATATTAGATTAGATGCTAGATTATGCATGCAATGTTGGTGGGTTGGGTTTGTTAGAGAGTTAATGGTGAGATGAGTGTTTAGTGAGTAATGTTTTCATGAGATTTTGAGTAGAGATATTGTGTGTGAGAGAGATTGAGGTTGTGGGGTTTTCTAGAATTTGTGGAGGGCCTTACCCACTTGGAACATAGTGGGGCCCACCCAAGTTTAGAGGGTTTTTATTGAAAATTATGAAAAGCGATACTTAGAAAAAATTTGTCTAACAACATTCCACATTTTTCTTTTTCTTTTCTTCCTTTGAAATCAAAGACTCTAACCTTCTAAGTGGTAGATTACAATAATTAGGGTCCCAATAAGATGAAATATACATTTTTATTTGATTAATTTATTTTACTGAAAGTTAATCAGTTCAACTTTTCACCAAGAAAGACAAATTTTCCAACTAAAATTTTTACCTTTCTCAAATGATTAAAACAACATGTATATTATTTCATTAGTTAAGGTTTAAGAAAATATTCATCCTGAGAACTTTATTTAGTAGATAAAGTTCATCAAACAAATATACAAATAGATTGACTCATCATAGTCAGCACATAAACAAACATTACAAAATTTTCAAACACACATACAAGTTTGAATGACTGAATAAAATAATTTCTATAGTCAATATTACCCTAAACCAACTCACAAAAAATATTTAGCCATTCAAAATTAATTACCAAAAATAAATACAAAGAATTATTTATGGAGTATAAATAATTAAATAAACAAATAAATAAAATCACATGTATAACTAGGTTGAAATTTTAGGGTGTTACATATTATATTTTTTAAACTTTTTAGGTGTCAGTTTTTGTGTATAATTATTGAGTTAAAAATTCAATTATAAATTGAGTATGAAATAAGTTATGACGTTATGTCCAATATTAAAACGTTGTATGTTGATCTAAATTTTTTTTGTTGAAGTGTTTTGCTTTGACTTCTTTTAAACCTTTGGTTCTTGTTAATGATGAATTCCTCTTATGTCATTATTTTTTTTAGTTATAATGATGAACTAGTTTCTGTTGTAGATGAAGGTGCAAAATTTGTTAGTCATGATACAAAGTCTTTTCAATTGAAGAAAGACATTAACCTTGATGAATTGAAGGAATATGTGCAAAGGAAAATTAGCTCTAGAAATGATAAAATGGTGAAAGATATTCATTTTTGGTGTCCAATATATGTTGAAGCAAATTGTTGTAAATATATGGCTTTCAAACTTGAAGACAATGATAACATAGGACATCTCTATCATTGATAACAATCCAAATCTAAACTTTATTGAGTTATATACCACCATAGAGGACATTATACCACTACCACAACCTCAACCATCAACTAAAGAGAAAGATACAAATACAAAAATTAGAAAATAGTTAATGAATGAGAAAGAATATTTTTATGCAAATCGTCCATGATATTAAGAATTGTATAAAAGTATAACGTCTTCTAAATGAGATTAGCTAAATCCGTCTCCTAGCCATAGTCGTTGAAGTTTTTTTAAATTTGTATGTTTTTAGTGTTTTTTGTTGGAGGAAAATGTTTCTATTTTGTGTTTATTTTAGTTTTTTAGTTGTGTAATATTTAACTTATGAATGTGATGTTGTTATGGTTTTAGTGTTTGCTTGTTAAGATTAATGTAGATGAGTAAATAAAAATAGTTAAATTCATTAAAGACATATATATGAGAATAAATTATAACAACTAATACATATTAATGACATAACTACATGGGAATTTTACTACTATGTTGTGATTCTCCAATCTATTTCATTTCTTATGCATGTAGACTTTTGTCGACCAAAGGCACAAAGCATTGACAGATCTAGAAGAATAATCAAACCAATTCTTTGAGGGATTATGTCGTAGTTACCAAGGGTAAACCGTTGCCTAGAATATGCTTTGATGATGTTTTGGATAGAATATACTCGGTCGACATATTGGAAGTAGTTTATGCTAACATGAGCACAAACGGCTATGACATGTGAGTAAGGATATTTAAAAGCTCCAAGCTCACAATAAATTGTATTCAAAATAATTGTCCATGTTCTCCTCTCCCTTTGTGTAACATGATTGAATGGTTCTTCAACATTAAATCTAGTTCGTTGGATGTCATATCTCTTGACTATACAAGTACACGTGACAATTTGATTTTTTAAAATGACATCTATAAACATCTTGCAATAACATTGACTAGCACCAAAATAAGCTCTTACTTGGGCATTGCTTTTGATGAAATATTCAACTAATCTATTGAGAGTACACCTAACCAAAGTTGTAATGGACATATTTCGTGCACCTTTTAAAATCTTATTTACAACCTATGAGAAATTTGTTGTCATATGGCCATATCGGTGACCTTGATCATCATGTGCAATGTTCCATTTTTCTTTGGATATGCCATAAATGCAACCCTCAGTTTTAGGGTTAGTCTCACAAAAATTTTCAAGTCTTTACTCAAAACGATGTAAATGCGTATATCTTACATTAATTTTACAAAAAAAAGTTAAAAACTTGACATGAATAACACAATATGGATAAACAATGACTACAAATTACCCATCTTGATGAGTTCTTCCTTTAGTTTTACATTATTGAATATATGGTTGAAGTTGATGGTTAAATGACAAATGCAATAAACATGATAAGCATAAGGCAGTTACAATTAGGTTGAATTTTGCACAATTGGTTTTATGCTTTTATGACGATTTGATATTAAACAAATGTCTTGCTTTTAGGTGATGCATTGTTGTATTTTCTTAAAATTCATGATTAATCGCTTAATGTCTTCCTTTCAACAATAGCAGAAACAATTGGTAGCACACAATTGTTCTCATCTTGCATTATTGTAATCAACATTGTCCTTTTATATTTTTCATTCAAAAATATGTCACAATTTGTATTATTGGTTTGCAATAATTAAATGCATCAGCAAGTTTAATTGTCCAAAAAACTGATGAAATTTTTTAAAACATGTATCAATTATGTTGTCTATTCAATAATTTGTAGTCTAGATTTCATATGCGGATCCTTCATATTTATTCACTATCCACATCAACCATATTAGTAGTAGATCGAAGGACACTTCCCAATCTCCAAACACCTTTATCAATGCTTTTTGTTTAGCAAGCTCTGCTTTTCAGTATGAGACCTTATAAGAATATTTGCTCTTGAATAATTGAAATGACAACTAATGGGTCATTGCTAATCATCCCTACAATAATAGGTTGAATAAAAATTTAAACATTAAAATATTAATATGTGATTGCAAATAATATCAGATGTCAACTTGACATGGTCATGAGTTAAACCTACATTAACACATTCATGACGACCTCCCCATTTAGTGATTTGTCCATTTACCAAACTTATGTGAGCGAATCACTCTCATTATATACGGACAACCTTCTTGATTCTTATGGCGTCACAAATCTAAAACACTTGGCCTTGTCTCAACATTATCGTAAGTTTGGTGGACATTTGTAGAATAATGTGCAATTGTCATCTTCACATCATCCTTTGTTTCAAATTGTAACCCTTTGTACAACTTCTCTCCAATGTGTCAATTATCACGTACATCCAAACCGAAAAAATTCATTTCTTGGTCAAGATGTTCCTAGTTTATATAAGAATAATAAGGTCACACATTTCATACTGTCGAAAGTCTGTCACTTGTTTATGAAAAAAATAATCCAAAATAAGAAATTGTACAGGGATTAATACATATGTTAATGTAGTTTTTTTACAAACCTAGTAGTAGAATAAGTTGATATTGTTTAACACCTTGATTGCCACCACCTTCTTTTGTGTGACTAGAATTTCCATTTGGGATTTCATCCTTTTCAGCTATGTCAACATTGATGTCAACATTTTGTTCTTGGTCAACATCATCACCTAAATTGGTAATATAGTCTTCATTTGCTTTAATGGTTATCTTAGTACTCAATAGTTGAGGACAATTCACAGGTTGAATTGGCATTGATGAACAACTAGCTTGATCAATATCCATATGAAGCTCGATGACTGTTGGAAGAAGATGTTATTGGAAGGCATTACTTGCACGTCGTCATCTTTAAATATTTTAACTGTATCATATGACGTAGAATTTCTAGCAACCACAAATCTATAAATTAATTTGTTGATTGTTTGATTTTTTGAAAGTCTCAATTTTTTGTGAATTTTTTTTAAACTAGTATAAGTAATATTAACGTTAAATTGAATGTATTTTTTTACCTTCAAATGTAACTCCTTGAGGACTTGCATATTTTCAACCATTCCAATAAAATAAAGCCATAATATAACTCATTGTTTAATAAAACATCATAGCAAAGAGAACAAGAAACAAACATAGTAAACAAATGGCAAACAATAAAGGGGATAACTATTATACATATCGCCTATGTTTGGTTAAAAATTACTAATGGAACTCTTAAAATAGCCTTCATGTGAATGAAAAAAATAAAAATATGGTTCCAACTAAATTGACACCTCCTATTCAAATTTGAAAAACAAAGGAAACTCCTACTAAGTTAGTGCCTTCTATTTATAAAAAAAAAAGTGGAGGCTCTAACTAAGTTGGCACCTCCTTGACAATATCCCATGGAATTTTTTATATAAATATGAGTATTCGATATGTAAATGTAATTTGATCTACTTATATGAAGGTTTTAGGTGTTACTACAACACAAAATTTAACCAACTCTTGCTTTTATGATTTTTATTGGCTTTATGTTCGTAACTAAAGATAAAGATTGTTTTCAATTTGCATCACCTAAACCATTTTGCATGCCTGACAGTTGCAATTATGTTAACTTTAAGAGAAAAATACACGGTGTAGTTGTGTTTGGAGATAAACAAAATGTTAACGATATTTACTTTTTTCTTTCAACATCAAGTGAAGATGGTTTAATTATTTATGATGCTTTTGAAGTAAAGAATGATGATGATGATGTTGTGTTTAAGTTTATCAATCAATAACATCATGATATTGGTTCTATGAAATTTTATGTTACACTAACTAACTTTGTGAACGAGATAATTAGAAAATTGCGTCACCTGAGATTAGTAAATGAGATATTGACATCTTTGAAGCCATCATCACCACCAAATAGTGTTAACAAAGATCAATATACACACTTATTTGAACCATAATATTTTTGTTAATTTTATGTTGTTAGCATCATTGTTGATGTATGACTAGCTATTTATGTAACAATGTCAATGGAAAAACTATTTTTAAAATTTATTACTATAAAAAATAAACATAATTAATAGATTCATTAAAAAAATTAATTATACAATTAATTACTTTTTTGGCTGTCAACGTTCATCTTGTTCCTTATAAGATTGATGACGTTATGTTTTTCTAGAATAATGGTCAAGGCTAACTTCCTTCTTAAAAGCTTCATTTAAATTGAAGTTCATCCTAGGAGGTTGTGAGAAACTACCTCCCCTAAACATCACACTGCCAGATGTAGGTGAAAAAATTGTCACCTTGTGCTAAGGATGGACGAAACGAAATGGAACTTAATGTGTTACCATACTAAGTTCATATGTTGGTGGAGTGAAATCCATGAATGAATCAACAGGTTGAGGAACATAAACTTTTGTATTTGTTTTAGTGATTGGTGTATGTAAAGGAGAATGCATCGATTTTTATCGTGATTGATACGTATATGAAGCGTAATCAATAAAAGTGTTGGTTAGGGTGACAAAACGTCGTATCTGTTGGTTCAAGTTGGATTGGTGGTAGTTATAGTGATTATTGTTGAACATGTTGACATTGTTAATGATGTCCACACCCTTCCTTGCTACCACACCAATATCGACAACCTTAGGAGGGTAAGGTAGTTGTTCACTAGGGGAAGGAACATCATCAGTTGTATCTCTTATTCACTCTAGGTCATCCCAAACTATTAAATGATTTGCCAAACTATCTCTAACATCTTTAATTGAAAAACTTTAACAATGTTGCTCTTTCAACCTATGATATAATCTCTCCATCTTATCGTTGATTAAATTTTTTTTTTTAATCGTCCAATTAATAAAATACGACTTATATACAAGTTTGAGAATGCTTCACATATTACTTATTAGAGTTGAGTAAACAAGTAAAGGCTTGTGGGCTGGTCCACGTAGTCCGCAGTCCGTGTGGGTACGGGTTTCAAAATTTGAAGTCTGTTTAAAATGCGAGCTATTTTACTTGTCCATTTAAACTACAGGCTAAACGGGCTTACTCGTGGGCTCCATAGGCTTAACCACGGGCTCCATGGGTTTAACCGCAAGCTTTTTAATGAAAGGTTACAAAAATGTTAAGGAGAAGAAAGAAATATAAGGTTGATAATCAATTTATATAGTTAGATATAATACTCACATTTTTTTAAAAATATGTTATGAGTGTAGTATGATAATTAAAAATTTGTTTTGATTGAAAAAATATTTCATATTTAGTTTAAATTTTAATATTTTTTTTAAAATTTAATACGGACTACGGGCTTACCTGTTTATGCTCGAGCTATGCGCGGTGGGCACTGATAACTAAAAACGAAGCCCGTTTAAATTGCGGGCTAAATGGGTGGACCTAAACAGGTGCGAGCCTAAACAAGCAAGCTATCCATTTAACCACCTTTATTACTTACAATATAACTGCTTTTAGCTATTGTTTGTCCAATAAATTGTCAAGGGTGTGTTTGGTACCGTAACATGTACCCTACATTACTTGACAAATACATGTTATCCACAATTTCACTAGTAAACACTTGTTGATGTCTAGTTCCAAACAGTTACATATAGAACATAAGTGCTTCCTTAGTTACTATTTTGTTCTTTTAAGGTGAGGTCATGGAATTTGTCTTCTTGTAATAGATCTCCTAGAATATGTTGTTGCATAAAAAATTTTCATAACACACTTTCCGATTGATGCCCCTTGACTAATTGAAAACATATCAATAACACCACATACCTCTAGATATCACTTCCTTGAAAACAATGCCTAGGTGATTAGAAATTTTAACAAGAAGAACAATATAGGAAAAAGCGGGAAGTCTCCTTATGGCAACGGGTCATTGAGTGGAATGGTGGCGTTTTGCGTAATCATGATTCATTATAAGACCAAAACTTCAGAAGGGGGCAAGGGTCTGCCCTGTACAAAGAATCTACTTAAGAGTTGGAAAGGTTGCTTATTCATCAGAGTGGACCCACCTAGTGACTTGTGTTATGTCAGTATCGAAAATGATGACTAGTCACGTTGGACGGAAGGGGTAGTTGACAAATGACATGACAATATTACATGTGAGATTTGAGACTGGAGTCTTGCTTGGGTTGACTACAACTGGTACTTGAGGAATGTTCGTAGGCTCTCGGTAAGTCCTTGGAGGTAGTATGGGGTGCCAAGTTGTGATGACTCTGAAATAAGAGGGATTCACATAACCAGCTTGGCATCCTCGATAAAGAATTACCATGATTCGGTTGAAAGTATCCTGATTTGTTGTACTAGACAGGGTATGTACTCCTGATCGTCACCCAAAAAGCAAATTGTGGATTAAATAATACATTTCGTGTAAGTCCTCTTGGAGATGGAAGTTTTAGAGGCATTGAAGGCCCTAAAATATGATTAGTATAATTTATTAGTAGGCGTGATGCGGTGTGGAAAGCGTACGCGATAACAAATATATTTTATTTCTTTATTGTATTCTCTTGTTTGTGAATATTTAAGGATGAATGACTCACTTCTACCACCCCCCACTTTTCAGATGAAGACGTCGGACATGAGTGCGTCGACCTTCAGGCACCAAAAATGGCTCCTAGTAAAGTGACGAGGATGGATCCCAGTAATCAAAGATGAATGGCCGGCTGGATGAAAGACAACAGACACCCACCTGACAGATTTTGAAATCCCGAAGATTACATGTAGATTTTTGTAGTTGACTACATTTCATTTTGTATAATCTGAATTATAGTTGTAATGGATGTAAACATTATGATTATTAAGGAAACAATGATTTGTAAATCAATTAACTCGTACTGTTTGTATATCTAGATTACATGTTAATTGTACTAGTCCTTTTAATTTCGTTTAATAGAATGAATGATGATGTTATTGTGGTTTGTATATTATTATAATTTATTCAATTTTCTTGCTTATATTTTATTTTAGAAAAAATAATAAAAATTATTTGCGTTTTAGATTAAGTATAGTTTAACATAGTTTATTTTATTGAATGATATTTTGATAATTTCAAAAACTCTCCAACTTTATTTCTAGAATAATAAAATGGGTGTTACATAATTCATGTCCACCAAGCCACCATTTTATTTAATATAATGTTAAATTCAATAAAATTTATACTTGACAATCTTTACAAACCATACATATTGTGCACCAAGTGGAACATCGTCTATTAGCATAGGAGGATCAAGAGGTCCAACGTGAGGAAACCTGTCCCATGCCCGCAATTGTATTAGCACACACGCTCCACCTATTTCATCTTCATTGTAGTTCGTCGCCTTACATAATTCATGATATAAATTACTAAGAATAGTTAGACCCTATCTATAGTACCAAATTGTCATAGGTCTTCAAGCAATGAAAGAAATTTTAGTGGAGCTTATACTCTAGAATGATTGACAAAAAGAAAGTCTCCAAGCATATGTAAAAATGTATGATCAAATAAAAAAATTCCAATTGTAATTGATTGTGGACGTAAGCAAAAACGTCATCGAAATGATTGTCTAACCATTTCATTTTCAATATATTGCCTCTAAGATCCTCATTTATTGGCATAACCCCTAATGTACAAGTTGGCGCCATCTGTGATTCACAATGTCAGTCATAGGTTGACCGTTGACTGGCAACCCCAATAAAATACTAACATCTTGTAATGTGATTGTGCATTTACCAATTGGCATGTGAAATATGTGCATTTCTAGCCTCCAATGCTCAGCTAATGTAGAAATTAGATTGTAATAAAATCGAGAAAATAATATTTCTACTACGCCTAGAAATCCACATTGTCTTTAAAGTTCTCTAATAGGTCCTATAGCCCTCTTACACATTGTCTTTGACTTATGGCTCGCTTAAATTGTAATACACGATTAGGTTCACTGTTCCATATGTGCTCCAATATTTGTAGATGTTGCATAAGACACAAGGTTTTCAGTAGGTTCATATGCATAACACACAACTTAGCACCTTTAACACAATACAAGGTGCCAAGTAAGTTGGTGACTCCAAAAAAAGCACAAGGCATCACATTGTAGGCGCCTCCCATGCTTCACATGTCTATAGTAAATGAATCCTATGCGAATTCAATGAAGAGATAGTGCATGGTTGGGATCTTGACTGTGTGAACTAAACGAATGTATCATACGTTGAAAAAACTACAAGAACAAACTTGTCAAATCAGGAATATATTCTTTTTTCTTTTAGTCAAATCTAGTTAGGTGAAAGGAAAAAATTGGAAGTAGGTAAATATGATGACATCTCCAGATAAAATAAATGAAAGCTAAGAGTAGGTAACTTAGTTAGTGCCTTTTACTGCCAATGTGACAAAAACAATCCCCCATAGGTATTTTTCCTTTGTACACCATATCTAAATCTTTTTAACACTTGTATAGTAAAAAAAACCTTAGATTCATTTGCAGTAGATACATTGGTTATTTATATGGATGAGATTAATCTACCTAACACGTTACACCATCACTACACTATAGATAAGCATATCAATAGTGGGAACAGGCAATAATGGAAATGAGCTTCTAACTTTCCTTACCAAAGGAGAAGAGGAATGGTCGAAAAGGAAGGAGACAATCACCATCTTATTGAACATGATTCACTTTCTTTGCCAGGAATGCCCTACTATGATTAGCCTCAAGACTAGGTTTAAGTCCAACTACTATAATATAGTCATGAGATATGCAATTCTAGATTTTGTATACCTTAGTGAACGAAGGGCAAATGTGCTTCTTTCTTATGGATGAAGGTAGGGTTTACCACAACCTGGAGCTTTATAACATGGTTCTATAAGGTTCACGGTCTTTCATCAATAACTGATATGCTAGTCTTCGTTGGTGAATACCCATCTTAGTGTTAAAGTCTTTAGTTCTTATCCTTCTATTATTGGTGGTATCCTAAGATTTCGATTTAGAAATGATCGATTTTTGTAACTAGAAATTTCATAAAGGAAGAAAGAAAGATTATAGTGTAGAAAGGAAAAAATCTTACCTTCACGAGCTTAATTAGTGCTTGTGTTAAGGTTTGAGCTCAACTTAAACGACCCCTATTAGAGAAAATCTTGGTAAAGTAAAGGGCGTTAGCTCTTATAAGTTAAGGTGTGCATCCTCTTATTGGGAGAGGAGTTTTATGAAATGAATTGATTTAAAATAATAATAAAAAAATATACACATGACATTCTTAGGAAGCCTAAGAAATAAATTGGTTTAAAATATAAATAAAACTACATGTGAAATTTTTAGGAGTTATATAAATGAATTAATTAAAATGTTCACCTAAAAATGTTAAGGCTAAACATTATAATTTGCTTTGAAATGTAATTAATAATAATAATAATAATAATAATAATAATAATAATAATAATTACATTATTTAAATTAATTTATAATTGTGATATCCATTCCTATAATTTTTACAATCAATTTTTAAACTTGGAGAAAGAGAATGTTCTAAAGTAGATTTTGTGTCATCAATTTATAGTTTACTTTATATATAATGAACTATGTATCTATAATGAACAATGATAGTTAATAATTGAAAATTTTATACTTTATAATCCATGATAAAAAAAATTAAAAAATTAATTATAAAAAATTACTAATATAAATTTTTTAAAAAATTATATTTAATTGTTTTATAAAAATATTTATAAATATTATTAATTCAGACATAACACGACTTACACACTTTAATAGATTACAAATGAAAATACAAAGACACATTAAAATGTTAAATAAAAGTGGTTTAAAAAAATTGTAATACATATTTGTAATATGAGAATAATCAAATTTAAATTTTAAAAAAATAAATATAGATGCTTCAATTAACATAATAATTACAAGGTATATTTTAAAAATAAAAAATGTTAATACATGATTTTACTTTTATAAAAAAAAAAAAATTGATGTTATGGACTAGTCTTAACCTTAATCTATATCATAACTCTTTTAGGCACTATTCGCCAAAAAAGAAAAAGAAAAAGAATGCTCTTAGGCATAAACAACATAGGGATAAATCAAAACCATAAAAATTGAATGATATTAATACTACTAGTAGGAATTTAACTTATCCTCGTTAAGAATTAATCATATTTGGCCAAGAGTAAAATTAATGTATCATTACATTAAAATAAGATATAATGGGGAGGGGTGATAACTATGTTGGGGTTAGATTGGTCTGCATGATTTTCTATTCCTTACATGTTGGCTATGGTAGTTTTAGCAACTACTATGTTTGTTCCATGGGGCTTTCTCTCAGATGATGTTCCAACAAAACATAATAGTTATCTTCCTTCCAAAACTTCTTTGCCAAGGCAAAAATCTTTTGCACAGACGTTGCATAATGTATGCTATATCCCTCTAAATCAATTGTGTAACCTTGCTTGAAAGTTGCAAGAATAACCTTCATGGATGTTTCATGCTCTCAAAGGGTAACACCCCTCCTAGGGTTACGAAATTGCAAACTAAATTAGCAAAACTTGGGCAACCACTTGGACATTGACGCATGGTGCCAATAAGAAAAGGGTTTTTTGAATTTTCTTTCATATCTATTGAGGATTTACGTAGGGTTCTTCCAGTGGGGGCTTGGAATCTCGAGTCAGGAGTGCTTTAGTTGTAACACCCATTTCTATTTACTTTTAATAATTTAGAATTTTTTTTAAATAGTTTTAGCATACGTGGAAGTTTAAAACTTAATTCATCAAGGAAATTGCAATTTAAGAATAACATAACTAATCACGTCACTTTCATTTAGAATTCTTATCACTTAGTTAAACAAGATAGATGAAGTCATACAACTCATTAATACATTATTACAATATTCTTGATACTTGACAAAACATCTTCTTAACTAATTTCAGGACTAATATGATCTAGTCAGATCCTTCTGAAGGATCCTCCTCTTCTATGGAGTCCTCTATTCTGTCTGGATCATTAGTTTGTATGGACCCCATGGAGGATTGTTGAGGTTGAGGAGTCTATGATCATCTTCGTGTGGTTGGGACTCCGGTGAATCTAGATGGTGAGGTTTGGGATAAGACTATGGGTAGATCAATATGATGGAATTGTCAAGGTATTATGCAATAGCTGGTTTGAAAGCGAATCGAACATATCCCACAAAAGTATCATCTCCTTAGACTCTATCATAGGTCCATTTTCCTTCTGAGGGTAGGATGGTCAAATGAAATAGTAGTAGGAATTCATCCTTGGCTACACACACATACAATAAAGGGTAGTCTTACCTAACATAATCTCTCACCGTACGTACCTATTTTTTGAATTCTATTCACTTTAGGGCCCTTCGCAGCCTTCGATACTACTAACTCCAGGAGGGCTTATGCAAGCATATTATTAATAATCCAAGTTGCAATCTTTCGTTGACGATCAGGAGTACATATCCTGTCTGGTACTCGGTCCAAGATACTCTCAACCGAATCTTGGTAATGCTCTACTTTGTCGGGGTGCTAGGTCGGTTTTGTGACACCGTCTTTACTCTGAGTGAGTCACAACTTGACACCTTATCTTCCCCCAAGGTCTCACCAGAGCATGTGTACATTCCTCAAGTACCTTCTGTGGTCAACCATTGCATCTTCCATCTTAAATTCTCACTTGTTAAGGTTTTCAACTCAAGCTACCTTCCTTATTTCATTTGTTATTCCCACTATTCATTTTATCTTGGTATTAAAGACAAGTTTGCATATCTATGGATAACATCCATCTTTACTTCACAATCACTTTAGATTGTCTTATCATTGTCTAAGCATTTCTTAGTTTATCATCTATCCTAAGGTTGTCACTATCTTAGATGGACAATCATCAAGAATATTTACCTTCCACTAACAATGGAGGTATGAAATCACATTTACATAATCAATCCAAGACAATTAAGTGCATAATCAAGGATCACAATAATCAACAGTATACATTATGTTCACCTAACCAAGTAGGGGCAAAATGATAATTTTATACTTTGCTTTCCACAATTTCTTTCTTATCTTTAGATTTAAGGGTAAGAAGTAAGTATAGGAGATTTTGAGTTTCCATTAGTATTAGTTTGGAAATTTTACTAAAAAAGGAGTATTTTCCAGGAATTTTCTTGAGAAGGGTTTTTGGTCATTTTACAAAAGTATGTCTTTTTTAAGGATGTCTTTTTTTAAATTCCAACTCAAAATATGTTATCTAGGTTCCTAGTATCCTCAACTACTTCTCTTGAGTTCAGGAGCTCCATACAGTGCTAAAAGTTAATTTTTACAATGTAGGGGTATTTTGGTCTTTTTATAAAAATTTCCCTTTTAAGGATTTTTCCTCACATTTTCAACGCACAAATTTTTATAAAGATACCTAATAGTGCTAAAAGGATTTATTCTATTTTTCCTTGAAGTTGAAATGAATCCAAAATGGTAAAATTTTCATTTTTATACCCTAGGGTATTTTGGTCATTTTGAAAATAATTTATTTTTAAGGATTTTTAAGCTTCTAAGATGGTGAAAATACCCAAGGTTTATTTCCAAATTTTCTTACG